>JABSTT010004019.1:0-27344 GCA_013339685.2 Hyalomma asiaticum | reverse complement strand
GGCCGTTACGAGAAATTTCGCCGACATTTTTGCTTTCAGAAGGCCGATTTTCCACTTGTCATCGTGGCCCCGGAGCTTCTGCAACATTTCTCCAGTGCCCGGGGGTGCGCATCTGTGCATGTGCCTGCGAAGGCTGGCTTATCCAAGTCGCCTTTGTGACTGAGGAATACTTCGCCAAACAATACTGTCATTTCAAGCATTATACATACAGTAATGCACCACACTACTCGTCTCGGCTTTATATAATTGGTTGTAGCCTGAAACAGCCGATGTACAAAAAGAAAAAAAGCCCCGGTGGCAGTGCCGCCATCTCGACGAGACTACGGTAAACGTGAGCAAAGCGACATGGCCTCTGAGATTTCGAGCGCCGGCACGCGCATTCTCGAAGGCCGTGAAAGCGAGTGCACTCACATTTTAAGCCTTGTGTGCCGCTTACTGAGAGCGTATCTTGAAAACGGCGAGACATTGTCGCCAATACACGTCTGGCGAAGCTTAATTAGACAAACCTAAGGCAAATAAGAACATGAGCGGGTAATGAATGAGCTTAACAATGCAGGCCGATGTCCCGACAGATCTGAAGCGAGTGGTCTCATTTCGACGGACGCCGCCATCTTGCTAGCCGTACGGGTCCCTTTGCGAGCGTTAGCGTTGAACGATATCTTCCGAAAATAGTGTAGGCACGTAAGGGTATCGTATACGTTAAAGTACCGCGCATGCGCGGTGTGTTCCACGGTAACGTTAACCTTACGCTAAATATTTGCGTTTGCTGCTTTCCGATATACTAAAACTTACTAATATACAGGAAGGAAAATCCACGGTAAAGCCAGCATGGCGGACCAATTATTACGATCGCAATACATTGGAATAGCATGCGAGGTAACGCAAGTTAAGTTTTTTAGTCGCGATGTGCTTCGACTTCGCCCTCCCCAAGTCCTGTATTGTCTGCTCTTGCTGACGTGTACCGTGACTCATGCGCAGGTTCACATTATGTGTGCCTGCGAAACATCTGAGGATGCGTTCCTATTTCCGTTACTAACTATTGGCGAAGTTCTTCGAGCAGCGTTCCGACAAAGCGGGAGACGCATGAAGCGATGACGAGTGCACGTTATTAGGTCGAGAGATGCCCTCGCCCAATCATGGGACTGAGCCCATCGTCGAGTACATTAAAGGAAGCGCGAGAGCTATGTGGCGAGAATTTTGCGCCATCTCGTTGTCGAAGTCTAAATGAGCCTCGATAACAGAAAATAGCTCAGATATTGCTATCAATTTGACAGCTCTGAAGCCTGCATGTATAAAGTACGTGTTGCATGCGCTGCCGATAATGCTCTTCCGTGATGAAATTGTCGATTTACTTGCCTGGGGACCGAGAGGGTGCTGTTCGGAATGCTTCATCGGGGCGCCTGGCGGAAATTTCCCCAGAATAATTCCTATTTCGGGTTTCCACCTTATATATATATATATATATATATATATATGTAGCAGTCATGGTGGTGAATAGGCCGGAGGCGTGAAGAGAGACATGAGTAGTAGAGCCTCGGAATTGGCAAGAAAAATGCGGAAAGCGTGTATTCAACGTTTCAGCCGAGACCGGCCTTCATCAGGAAACTATATATATATATATATATATATATATATATATATATATATATATATAGCAGTGAAGAATTAGTGCGCCCCAAAGCGCTGTGCAGCTGGATCGCCCACGCTACGGAAGTTGTGCGCGACTTCAATGTGGTTTCTGCTACGACTGGTTACGCGTCCAATCGGTTCCGACCTCGTCGTCCACAATCGTGCTGAGCTTCGTTATCACAATTCTTGGAGGTTAGCTAGGTCTGCTGTTATCCTATAACTGTGCAGCCGGACACTCCATCACCTTATGGGCGCCGCATGAGAGCGGAACTTGTCACCAGCGTCTCTCCAGACGAATGTCTGCGCGGAACGCTCCGTCAGCGGGCCCCTTCATTACAAGTGGCACCTGTGACAACACTGTTGATGACTGGCTCTCTTCCTAAAACGCGTGAGTGTCCACGAAAAATGGGAGGATGTCGCCAAACTTGCCACGGTATCTTTCCTCCTAACCGGAATTGCCCATTTGCGTTTTCGAAGCCACGAAACATACGTCCCAGGGTGGACTGCGTTAAATACAGTCTGTGGCGAAGCTTTCGAACGTCCTACAATTCGTAAGCACCGTGCGCAGCAACGACTTCAGTCCTGATCTCAGTGGCTCAGTAAAAATGTTACCAGCTACCTAGAAATGCAATCGAATTGTGTAAAATATCGCTGAAACAATGACCATGGGTGATAATCAAGCACATACTGAAGGGCATTCCTTAGGATGCTTTTCAAATGCTCATTTCAAAGAACCCCCTCCAGTGCACTCAGATCATTGATCATATGTCAAAGCTACAACGATCTTCACCGACAACGCCTTGTCACCGGCCGCCTAATTCCACATCAAGAGTCGTCGTCCGGCTTAACACCAATTTTCAAGATGCCACCCTCCTCTCGCACATCAAATATTTCGTGAGCGAAGAAGTTGCCCGCCAGCTTCTCCTCATTTCTAAAACCGCCACAGAGAGCTTCGGGCCCGACCATATGACGTCTTATACAGGAGGAAATATTCGAGGTTCTCCCTCAGGCGCGGCCTTCTCAAGTAACCGACCCGTTGACGTACATTAAACGTACAGTAACCGCCCCGTTGACGTACGTTCCGCGCTCCAGCTCCAGTGCCTACACTCCTAGCACGGTAACCTTTAGTTTATTTTATAGGTGCACAAAAAACGTGAAAATATGCTTCTTTACTAAAAGTTAAAGCGCGAAAATATGCTTCTTTACTAAATGTTAAAGCGCTTTAACCTTTAGTAAAGGCGCATATGTTCACATTTTTGTGCACCTATAAAATAAACTAAAGGTTACCGTTGCTAAGAGTGGACCGTCATTTTTGACCCTGCGCCGCCAGGATCTCCAGTCTATCGAATCGTGAACTCCTGGTGTACCACAGACAATCGGCCTATATGTTATTCGTGTGGGTTAGACGGACACATTGCACGCTTCTGCCGCAGTCGTCCGCTAGATCCATGCGACAACTCAAGCCCACTTGATTACGATCCCTCGTACGACTACCAATCACAAAACACAGCTACTCCAGCCAAATCATTGACCAATACCTGGCCGCCGTTATTCTCCTCGTTGGCGCTCGTTGTCTCCGTTGCAACGGCGGCCATCTGCCGACACGGAATACAAAGTGGCGCAGTTCCCGAGACAAGAACCGTGTAATCGTCGAAATGCCCAAGCCCTCTTCACTAGCGCCAATTCTTATAGATGGCATTTCCGAAGGTATTTGCGCTCATTGGCACTGGTGCTGCTACATTAGTAATTGCCCAAATACTATGGCGTTCACTTAGAAAAGTGACAGCGCCTGTCTTTGTTTCATTCGTTCGCACAGCCACAGCAAAGCACGTCAAGCCGGAGGCCGCGTGTTCCGCGAGACTTGTAATTCAAGAGAAGCTCTACACAGAGCAATTCGTCGTATTGCCCCACTTTTAGCATATCATCTAAGAATGAGATTTTCTCTCCCGTTACCAGGCCGTCATTGATTGTTTCCAAGCAGAAGTCTCCTTCTCTTCACTTGGTAGTGCCCTCCCTGACGATGCTCCGCTCTCTCGCCCCAAGCTGGTTAACGTAGATGACATTCAGATTCCTCCGCACACGTCAATCATGTCACCTGTATATGGTTCTGCTCCCTCCGACGCCAATGCATTCTTCAATCATCCACTCTTTTCCTCAATCGCCACCTCTCAGCACTCCCGAATTGAAATTGATCTCTAATGCGCTTCTCCGAATATTCAGCTGTGCACAAAGTACAGACTAATATGGCGCCGTAGTTATTGATGTCGTCGCAAATGAATGTTTAAGCTCACTCTATTTTTTGTATCCGCTTTCTGATCCTCGCACATTATTATGTAAATTCAGAGTGTATGTCCATCGGCATATTAAGTTAGCGGAACGACTATTGATGTGAAAATGCCCAAATGGTATATTTGGTATATTTCGTGTCCGGTTTCGTAAAAACGGCAGTGCAATGCATCCGCCCGCGGAAATGCATGGTCGTTGGCCAGTGAAAGTAAATAAACTTGAAATTTCTCAATATTCGGTTCTGAAGAGAAGCACGTGCACAGCCATACTGCCGCGATAACACACATATGTCTGCGCATTTTTTGCGCGTGCAGTGTGCACTCACTGTGAAGGAAAATGGGTATAAACGTAGAGACAACTTTCTGTGACAACGGAGCGAAGGCTGCGGTGCTGAAGCGCGCTCTTTTATTTTTTATTTTTTTTTTTTGCTACGCTCCTGCATTCAGTTCCTGAACGCTAAGCTTTGCAGGCTGCATGGCGTTATCTAAAGCATGACACTTTTAATTTGATGTTCAAATCTATTTCACTGTAAATAACGATTCCCATTTTTGCTGTTTCTTGTTTTCTGGTTTTTAGTGTTAGTGCTACGTTTTCTCCTCCTCAAAAAAACGATGTTGTCGCCTGGTCCAAGCAGCTGCATATCGATGGATGCAAGCGAGCATCAGCGACTTCTTCAGCTGAGCCGAATTCAGCAAAGAGAATGCAAGACTGCTGTGGTTTGTTCCAAATAATTGTTTGTATTGCCGCCGTGGTTTTGCTGTCTGGATATAAATGCGGAGAAGTTGAGATTGCGAAGACTTCGAGCCTTCAACGAGCTCAATAAGTACGAGGGGAGGAAAGAGCTACTTAGTGGGCTGCATAATGGACGTTCGATGTATTTTGCACCATAAGGGGGGAACACTGGCTTCACCAACAACAGCGTTGTTTCTTTCGTGATGCAACCCACAATACGTAAAAATTTATATTTGGTAATAAGCTGCTTCGCGTGTACTCACCAGCCGGCGATATGGTATTTAACCAGGAGTAAGTGATGACGGAGCTCGTTATATGAATACATATCCTTGTGACCATAGTAAACATTACATGAATGAGGAGTGATTTATTGCAGATTACATGTTTGGAGAAGTCGGTGATGTTTGGCGAAATTTTCTCCCTTGTTTGGCGAAGTTGGTGATCAAATAATGGGTAGAAACCATTTTGCTCTCGTTCCGTATTGCTATGTGTCTGCGCCATCTAGGGTAGGGCTAAAAATAGCGATTTTGAAGACCTTCCAGACCACCTTTTTATACCTTTATGACGTGTGCTTCTTAAAAGAGCTTTTCAAATTAGCCGCAAGTGATAGAAAAGTCCCATAGTTGGTGCTTTCTTCCTTACTTTGCCTTGAAAACAGAGCCTAAACAAACACGAGCCGTTCTATGTAGATGCTAGAATGGAATAGAGAATCGTAGAATTGTAGTGTGAAGATATCTAATTGACAGATGTTCTGGCAAAGCCGAAGGCTCAGAATCAGTTTTCACAACAGTCACTAACAAACGGCGAAAAAAACATGACCGGCCACTAACGAACCTCCACCATGGATACCTTAGGAGTTCGGCCCTAAGGAAAACAAACCGGCATGGAAGCAGGTGTGCCACGCATTTTTTCCGACGGAAACCTGCTTCGTTTATTCGTTTGAGTAAAGCCGCCTTGCGTCGTTCAAAGATATCTTTGGTTTTATGTACGCATCAGGTGTGAATGTCGACAGGAATTTCTTCCCCTCCACATCCAGTTATTTGCGCTTCGAAATGCATTAATCATAGAAAGGTAGCATGATACTGAAAAAATTGATGAGCATGCAAAAATGATCGGTAATGCCCACAGTTTTCAGGCTAAACTGACATGTTAGTGTAAATAGGGCACATGTATTTGAGAAAGACCTATTACCAATGAGAATAGTAGTAACGACAAGAAAACCGTCAGAAAATGGGAAACATTTCATCTCTTGATGCTGTAAGCATTCAAACGATTTGTAAGTAGTAAATAATAAGTAATATGATAAGTAATATCTCATTAACTTAATAATAATATATCATTGAGAAAATACGTGCACTAGAGGAAACTTGCGCGTGCATCGTAATCCACCGGGACCATCAATGAGCTCGTCCAGTAACATTTATTTTTCCTTATTACTCACTTAAAAGCATTTGTCCTTTTATAACATCTCATAAAACAGGAGTTCTTGGCGCTTTATGATGCCACGTATGTGTTCTCATAAATGCCTGTTAGGAAATTATGTGACCCTGCTAGTCATCGATGTGGCAACCCGACATGTTATTGGTTCCTGATGGAATCGATGGTCGAAATGTATTGAGTTGTTGCTCATTTCAACAGAATCAATGTTCCAACGAATCGACATAAGCATGACAATATACAAAGCATGTCTATCAAGGTTACATTAACCTAAGCATTGTCTGCTTGATATTATCGGTATTGTTGAGAAGCACACGTTCCTACCGAACGCGGCCATCCAGAGGGCATCGCTTCCGTCTTGTGCTCTTGATTGTTTGTATTAACGAAGCCAACCTATTCTGACCATCCAAGAACCATGCGACACTTTTGAATTGGGTGCAGGGAAGAAAGAAACTTTGTTTCTTGAGGAATTGCACAATGTGCTTTGAAATATAAGAAGCCTTCCGCAGTGTCTTGTCCAAAAACGCGTTTTACGCCCCCACAGGTTTTCGCAAAACAGTTGTTGTTTTGTGGGGTTTTTACGTCCCAAAACCAATTCTGATTAACACACATACGTCTTAACATTAACACACAACAGATAACTAGCCATATTTTTGGGTAGAATTTAGATTACTGTACTGCTCAGCATTATAACCTGTCGGTCTTCTGAACCCTCCGGCTTATGAAACCAATAACAACACCAACCAACCACATATGGACGGCTTCTGTAGGCGATTAGCAACAGTACACGGCTCTGCGTTTGCTATTCCAGTTTCTGTGAATCTCTGCAACGTTTATCGGAATCAAAACCATCAGGTGCAGCCACTGCGGAGCGATAGCTATAGCCAACAAATCTTGGGGCACGATCTGAGAAGCTTGTTCAGAACATAACGCGTACGCTGTCTGCAACGTCACGAAGTGGGAGATACAGCTCTCGTTGCGCGCGCTCCGGATTTGGTGGAGCTGAGTGCAGCGCAGGCTTCTAGGATTGGTGAGACTCCTTCGTTTGAGTGGGTACTGTTTTATGACAGAGAGATCCAAAAAATATGAGCGAACAGGAGGGCGAGAGTAACCGATGGGCTAGCGGTGAGCATCGAAAAAATTGACGAGCGCGATGGGTTGTTTTTTTTGAGATAATATACAATAAAATGAAACGCTTTTCTGTTTCAAATGAATAGAATGTCTTACGATAACACAGGATTCTTGTTTCGTGAGCTTAAATGCGTGACGTGCAAAGAAAACGTGGTAATACCAAAACGTGGCCACGCCCGCCTTCTTACGATGTATGAATGGCCCTTCCAATGACGTGCAGTCAAAAGAAAAAAAGAACCGCCCGCGTTCGCAAACAACGATCTCTGATGTCACCCTTAATCGAGGTCATGTCCGGAACGCGTGCTCAATTGCTCGTATCGACTGTTCCTGGAAACTATCAGTTTTTGTTTGATCGGCTCCTAAGATGCAGTATGTGTTGTCCCGTTAAACAATGTGCGGAATCTCCTAAACAACACTCCATGCGTCTGAGCTCATTTTTCGAACAATTTATGACGAACCAAACTTTCGCAAAGATAGCATTAATACAAACAAGCATGTCTACATTCTCCGTTATTCAGCGAAAGAAGCATTAGTCCCTTCCAGGAGGCGGTTGCAATCACAGTGCAGATGCTCGCCAGGGCAATCCTCATTTTGAGCTGCAGCCTATTCACTGTGGGCTGTTCGCTTCCTTCTGTTATTTGTCAGTAAATGTCGGGCAGCGAGGTGTACTTTCGCAATGTACGATAATAGTGCTGCTGCGTTTCCCAACTCTCACTGTTCCTTTGGAACATGTGCGGCCGTCTGGCATCAGTTAACCACTTGGTCGCTTTCTTGATGACCGCTGTGAAGGGTGACGCTCCGAAAGTGTTCCGGAGAAATCTTGCCACACGTCTTTGCCGTAACAACCACCGCTGTCTCTGCGATTGCTGGGAGAGTCGAAGTGTGAGGAGGACAGACAGCGTTAGAGGGTAAAGAGGCTCCACATATTCGGCGTACATTATTGCTTTCTTTGTGATGTCATACTTGTCCTACGTGTCATGTTTCAGGGAGATCTTAGCTATTTGCTCAACCGGTCTCCCGTGAATAGCTATTTCTAGACGACCCTCCAGTAATGGCGCCACTCACCTCGCCTACAAGAGGACACTTTGTTATATCACCTATTAGCAGGCTTTGGACTAGGACTTGCCGGCTATGCTCTAAACTTGGTCGTTTCGTTTATTTCTGATGAGGGAGCGCGCAGAAATGTCTGGTCAGTTTTCTTTCGACTTTTTCATGTGTCAGTATATACTTCCTGCGATTGCGCAGGCTGCCTCCACTTCGTCTGATGAACAGCGTAAGGTACATCGGCCCATTTGTATGCTCATTGCCTCTAAGATGGCTATGTCCAATCTTTGATGACAACATACTGACGAAAGAAAAGCTTGGTTTCTTGTAGATTACCGTGCCGCGCAAAAGAGAACAAAGAATGCCTTTATATGCCCACAATAGCTCTCAGTCAGACCTGCGTTTGTGTTTCGCTCAAGTATTTTTCGACACATGCAAATTAGTTATTTAACTCTTGCAACAGTACAATGAAAACCTCTTGCCAACTGCTTCAGCACTCTACAACCAGTGCAAAGGATTCTGCGTAACTGCTTTTATGTTTGGCCGAGTCGCGCTCCGAGCCGGGTGAAGAAGAACGCCACGAGATGGAAGAACGTACTGTACTTTTAATGCGGCATGCTTGCCGACAGAAGGCGTTCCAAAAGAAAAAAGCCCCACGGCGTGGACGTTAGTCCTTTATAAAGTAACGCCGTGGTAAAAGGGCGAGGGCAGTTATGAATGCATATGCGCGAACGCAACAGCCAAAGTAACGCCGTGGTAAAAGGGCCAGGGCAAAGTTATGAATGCACATGCGCGAACGCCAACACTGCATATTGACGGAACGAAAAGATCGTGTTCTTTCGCGGCGGGGAGTCCTGGTCACAGTCGAAGTCGGAAGTACCAATTCAGTAAAGTGAATCAGCCAAATGAAATTTATCGATACACTATTATTTCGAAATTATATGTAAGAGCGCAATTTTCGCTGGGTTACACGTGGACGCTACAAAGGAATCCTAAGAGCTGTAGCGGAGTGTTCTGCACGGAGCTAGATTCTCAGTGATAAAATGACACACAAATGGGCAATTTTCTGTGACAGTGGCGGCACTGAAGAATGTGTGGTTACCCTTGGGTCATCGACAGCACGCGCAGCTACTCTGAGAGATTCTAAAGGCGATACATCATTTGACAGAGAAATGTCATAGGACAACTTCGCAATGGCTTCAAAGTCACTGTGGAGTCGTTCGCAATGAACGGGTCGACCAAGCTGCCGGCCGAGCTCATACAGAAGATTACGAACTACCGATGCCCATCTCCAGGATAGACGCTCCAAGGAAATTCCACGTGCTTGCTCGCAAATGCGTCAAGTTGCAGTGGAAGCAGCCGCAATTCAGGAACCTTACTTACTCCCCGTTCCTATCCCCTTGCTAAACTATACTGCAAAAGGCTATGACATGCTTTACCTTACGCTCTCCCGTTTTCCTTTCCTTCTTCCTTATCCTGCCGTCGCACCTGCTTATCCGCTCCTTTTCTTTCCCACGGCCTTGCTTTGTGTGGCTACACTGTGCTGAGAGCCGCTTGGCACATGCTGTCTGTAGCGCATGAACTACGCTACACAAGGCTACGTTACAGTTT
Source organism: Hyalomma asiaticum (assembly GCA_013339685.2). Lineage (NCBI taxonomy): Eukaryota > Metazoa > Arthropoda > Arachnida > Ixodida > Ixodidae > Hyalomma > Hyalomma asiaticum. Next base: position 17,474 of record JABSTT010004019.1, on the reverse strand, counting down.
TCCCTCTGCGCTTATCCTGTATTTTGTCCTAATCCTCACGTCACGCCTGCTCACTTAACTTTCCTACGCCAATATCAATCAAGCCATGCGGATTGCTCTTGCCATGCTATACTATGCATGGCTACGCTGTGTTAGGAGCTAGCGCATACCCGCTATATATGCCGCACACCTGCCTGGAGTGATATGAGGGCATATGAGCGCAGGACAAGAAAGAAGACTCACGAAACAGCCCCGCTTTTACATAGCAATGGCCTGAGGACATGAGCGCCAAAGAAGAAGTGGGCGGTCAAACGCCGCACATTGGACATTTGATAGAAGTGCATGTGCACTTATTTTATTATGACGATATTCTTAATCGGATGCCTAACGCCCTACCTCCGGCTTAAACCTCTAAGCTGCTAAAAATATGCGAAAATACTTCCTGGAATCAAGAGTACTGCCGGCTGCACTGTGCACGCAGTGATACGGTTGTAAGATGCCACAGCCTGCTAACTTATAAAAATGCAGAGATGGTGTCGTATCTGTTTTGAGCACTTCAAGTATCCTCAAGCATGAACGCGGTGCACTGTGTGAAATAATACGAAAAACGTTCTTATATGTGTATTTTGTGAGATCGGTTACTTTGGTGATGGTGAAGCTTGATAAACAATGCACACTCGAGCATACATACTGCACTTCGTAAACGTACATTAGAGACATCTTTCAAGAAAACTGCCCTTTCAACACCACAGCGAAAGTGTTTACAAGAATGGAAGTGACAAATTGCAGCCGACCGCACGCACACCAAATGATTACGGGTCGCATCAAATGTTGTCTCGCTGCATCACGTGGCTTTCCATGCGAACCCGCTTCGCCCAAAGATGAAGGCACTACTTGGTGAAAAACGAGTTTTTCCCAGCTAGCACACAAGAACAAAAAGACGTCTTATTGGGGGATTAACGTCTTTGTACGCGTGGGTGACGTCTCAAAGACGCCAGCCACGCGAACTAAGCGGGAGTGGCCTCAGAGGGACAATGAATCCGTCTTTGAGACGTCCTACCCGAGACGGAAAGTAGACGTGGAAGAATACCGCCCCCCTCCCTCCCCACCGGCGATAAAACGCAGGGCATGGCTGAAACCGTCGGCGGGCGTCGGCACAATACACGGCGCCGAGATGTCGCCAGCTGCAATGGGGCCGGGAGGGAGGCGCCAGAATGTCTGGCTCCTTCTGGCCGGTCGCCGGGGAGATGAGGCGTGAGGGCGCAGGCTGGCGCAGACACGCGGAGACGTGAAGCAAAGGCAGCGAACCACGTTTGCGTGGTTGGCGGTGGAGTCAGTGTAGTCAAGTTGTTCGTGGCTGGCTCTTCCTTCGTTTCTGGAGAAAACTCCGTTTCCGTGCTGCAACTGCTGCGTGTGTTTGTGTGGTGGCATTATCTTCTTTCTACTTTCCTCCTTGCGTTAACCCTGGGTCAATCCCGGCGCTTCTGTGACTGGATCCCGTAACACCAATAACTACGTCTCGCCGAAAAGAAATGTAAGTACCACATTTGAATGGCTTAGCATGATGCCTGTGAGATCACTCATGTGTTCCGCGGATAGGGAAAATTGGTCTGTTACAGATACAAGGAGCATTAATGCTACGTAAGCTCTAAGATAGTTGACGCATTAAACACAAAGCAACGCAACTGTGGTTTCATTATTCAGATCACCGTGTATGAATGCATTCTGGAACTTTCTTAGGTCTATGTGCGTGTTTAGCCTGATTAGTGAGTAAGGAGTGCATTGGCTTCGTTCCCACCATCCTGTCATTTGGTCGTTAGGGGTAGTGAGTGCAGCGCCTGTACAGCAATGTGGGGTAGGAGTAATTTACTCGTGTCTTACACAGACGAATACGTGCATGCGATATCGCATGTTCTAGGGCAACCGTTGCCGCGCGTTCTTTCATTGTGGCATTGCAGTCGTGAAATTTCAGTTCAGGGCTGTGAAACTTACGTGCATGTAATGTGGATGTGAAAATTGCGCACTGTTTGTTGTGGCATGTAAGAACTGCCGCAGGCATTCATGACGTCTTATGTTGGTGGAATGACTTCTCGCAGCTCAGCAATCAAATGAGCATGAACTAAACGGTATTATTATTTCTCATTATCCATGTTTTTACGGTTTTCTGCATTTTGGCGTTCGTCGTTCGTGCAGACCGCAAATACGAAAGCAATTACACAACCTGTTACCTGGTTCCATAGTATTTTATGGTATGCCATAATATGGTACTGGTATGCCAGTAGATTTATGGTATGCCATAAGCTGTCCAGTGTTTCACGTGGTATGGACTGGGGAGTGAAGACTTGAACCAGGCTTCTGGGCTGATAGCGCAAGACAGAGGTGATAAGCAGTTTGTGCAGGCGAAATTGAAGCCACAGCGAAAATTTGTTGATGCTATGCACAGCTGTGGTGCGCAGTCACTGTGCCCGCCGATCGCGTGACCTTGAAGGTCCCATTTACTAAAGGAGCCCTGCAACCTTTGGAATCTCGATAGGAAACGATGCCTAACAGTCGTGGAGGTTATTGTGAACGTGAGAGCCAAATATTATTGAGCTGGGTGCATCAGAGATTTTTTTATTTGGTTTCGAACACAGCTGTAATTCACCTCCTCTTAGTTCCAACAAATGTCACTAGGCCGCCGACTACTTTGCTCGAGGCAGATATATCACTGGCTGAACTTACGGTCACGGAAAGGTAGTCTGGAATTATAAATTTGTTTATTTTACGTTCAAAAAAATCCACGCATATCCACGGAGTGAATGATGATGAGTGGGCGAAGCTCAGGAGGTTCATCGTAAATCGTGCCGAGTTCCGGATTAATTTAGCCATGCTTCGTGCTGTATGGACAGACAACTCAGTTCTCTAGAACACTGTGGTATTCGTTTCGCATCTTCTACCTTCCAGAAAAGTTGTGAACAACTACTTAAAACTGGGGCTATTTTGATGTAATACGAAACGAAACCGAAACTGAGTGATGCCGGAGTAGACGAAGAGGAACCGGCGTGAACTCGTGACACACGAGTGCGTGCCAGCGCTCGGGGCAGCTCAGCGTTCGATGAAGACGAAGTGGCTACGACGCCACTTTTGCGCAGTCACTCTTGGGTCCGTTACAAGTGCACCTCAGTGAAGTTGTCGTGCTAAAAGACACTGTGCAAGCAATTACAATTGAATTTGATAATATATTCCCAAGTAACGCTAAACACCTGTCTCACTCTTACCTCAATGGCCTCTTAGAAGATCACCTGGCTCAGATAGACACAAAAATCGTGATAGCGACTGATGCGTCAGTCTGGGAAGAGAAGGCAGCTGTGGGTATTGTGTCCTCATCTCTGAATTGGTCCTTCTCAATTCGTTTACCGGACTTCACGCCCATTTTCCAAGCGGAACTATTGGCAATCGTCTTAGCAGTACGAAAATTGCCCCAGTCCTTCTCATCAGTCGCCATTCTAACTGACTGTTTGTCCGTGTGTGCATCTCTCAGCGCGCCTAATTTATCAAGTGCACTAGAAGCATTCTACTCTCTTCTGCCAAGACATTTACGCCTCATTCGGTTGATATGGGTGCCTGGGCACAAAGGTATAACACTCAATGAATATGCGGACGCGCTCGCAGTGTCAGGTCTAAATGGCCCGGTAATTTCTGTGTTGCCGACTTCGGCGTTTGTTACAGCTGCGCGCTTCTCAAAATATACTACCTGCAATAATTTTAAGAAATCTGCACTAGCCAACACTGACTTCCGACACTTGGCTTATCCGTGGAAAAATAGATGGTGCGAAACTAGAAGAGCAGAAGTCTCAATCACTAAATTACGATGCCGAGTCCCCCCACTGAACTTTTACATGTACAGGTCTGGTTTGGCTCAATCACCGTTGTGTCTGCATTGTGATGAGGATGAGTCTCTGGAGCACTTCTTCATATCATGTCGAAGATTCAACATCCCACGGAAAAGGTTTCTGGAAATACCCTTAAGAAACATGGGTTTAAATTTGTCTCTTCCAGTAGTGCTCTCTCTTGGTGCGACTATCCTCGGATTTAGTCACAGGAATGTGTGCAAGGCCGTATGCGATTTTCTTCGTGAGACAAAAAGAATTAAATGTTGATCTGCTCACTTCATTATTTTATTTATTTATTTTTTTTTCAATCATGATCTCAGTACGTGAGAACCAATCTCCATAGCGTTCGCTTCTCTTTTATAATTATATGCCTTCAGTCTTCGCAGAAAACAATTCCTTCAACCTAAATTTGATTATCACATTCGTACTACATTTTTTTTTCTTGTATTTTATTAGGAGTTCTCTTCCACACAAATTTCTTTTCCGGTTCATGGCCGATCCCCCAGAGTGGGTTGCGCCAAGATACCCAAGGACCAACCAACCAACCAAGCCTACGCCTTAAGGAGCTTCACCCCTAAAATAAAGGCAATCTGAGTACCTGTCTTTAAAAAGACCGAGGTGAGCGAAGGGACCTAGTCGTTGGCGCCAGTGACGGTACTTGTTGAAAGAAGAGCAGTCAACTCGTGGGTCGGTGCCGCTAATGACGTCACGTGTTGGAACAATAGCAGGCGATTGCATGATGTATTTAAAATGAAACTGCAAATCCACTGCTGCTTGCAGCATAATAACATTTAGCTCACACGTTCACAGAAGCCTCAACGACTGATTGGCACCATTTCCTCAGTGTGTTCAAGAAGTGTTGCAGGGTCCCTTTCATACCGAGTGCGCAGTGAGCACGTAAGCACTCCTTCAAGAATATTCTCAGCCTCTAAATGTGAAGCATGTGTGTCACTCGATTTCTACATGTTGCGTATGGGAAAGCGTCCAAAATACACTACGAATCGGTAATGTGCAGTTTAACGTCCACGAGTGACATACTATTCGGCGGTGGTAGCATCAGCAGATGCATTAAGTTTCCTGCGGAGAGGGCCCAAGCACCACTGTATATTGTAAATGAGAAAGACAGACACAGCGCCTTTGCTGCAGCTGAGCGGTAGAGCATCGGACGCCTTATTCGAAGGTCGTGGGCTCGGTCCCGACAGAAAGCAGGTTTTTCTTTTCGTCCACTTAAATTCCTTTCTACTTTCTCAACAAATATAATACTACAATTAAGAACTTCAATAACTTCTCCTATGCTTTCATAGGCGTCATAGTTTGTTGGTTCGTTAAGTTTATAGATATATGGTGCAGGCAGCAGTTCAGAAGAACCAGGCACTCGAGGAAAATTCATTTTGAGTGTTTGTATATTGCAAGTGGCAGGATATTATGAGCACTTCCTGTAAAGGGTGCAGTCTATGACGGAGATGCATTTCAAATTTCATTCCTCAACGCACAGTTGTAGAAGAGCTTTATAGTAAATAACGGCCCCATTTTTTTCCCTTTGCAGGAATACATGTGGTTTAATCGGCGGTTGTATGGATAACCTGATAGTGCACCAACTGCGTTCTACCACGGCCCCACCGCGGTTCTACATTGAAAGCATTTCCGTGACGGCGGTTTCAGCGTGTCATATGATGCCAGTAGCATCGTATTCACCAGCTGTACTAAGCCTGGACACTACAACAAGTTTTTGATGAGTGTGAACGTTAACTAGTTGCGCGTTTGGTAGAGGTTGCATTCTCAAAGGAATTGGCTGTTCGAAGTGTTTTGTTTAATGACTAGGTATAAGGTAACAGTGTCTTTTTAATGCGAAACAGGGCAAAATTCCGAGACTCTCAGTTTGATCCTGCACATGTAGACCTGATGGTTATTTGAAGTCCTTTTTAGGAGTAGGTTCATGTGCTGTGCCAGACAGAGACAGACAGACAATGAACTTTAATTAAACCTGAGGAGCTACGTAAGGACTCCCTAGCGGGAGGCCGTTGTCACCGCTGGCCGCACCCACATGGAGGAAAGAACGCCATGACGCTCCGCCCTTTCGTGTGCCCTCTGGATAGCCAAAATCTATTTTTTCTTTTTTGGCTTCCAGCTGATGCTTGCCAGTCTGATCGCCGTTCATGTCAGATTTGCATAGATGTGCGTAATACAGTGCTTTGTAGAGAGCCACCTCTGTATTTTGTATATGTAAGTGACAATATCGCTTCTTTTTTTTCTTTTTCGTCGCCTCAACACGGTCTCCAGTGTATTCGACTTCAAGCACGTATGTAGCTTCATTATGGATCTGAGGTTGCTTCGATGTAACGTTGCTCGCTGTGAGAGACTGTGCACTGCATTGCGACGTTGCTCATTACACCGATTTTGTTAATATTTCATGCGCTACTTTCTTTGAAGGTCACTTTGGTCAATATTCATTGACACTTAATTGATGTTTTTGGTTGTCTTTTAAAGTTTGTCTCATTACATCAGCTGATGTCCTAGGCAAATTTTCACTTTAATATCTGAGTCATATTTGAGTTCTGTTGTTTATATTCCTCGATTTTATGCGGTGAAGATACTGCATAACATGATTGAAAGCGGCTATCACACAGTGATCCATTGTTCTGTCTAGTCTCATATAACCGGATGCTCTGCTCTCATGGTGAAAAGCGCATAGTCGTTTGGCTGGTGATTATTGTGTGACTACTAGTGCTCTTTCTGTAAGCCTCTAGCCGTTAATAAGTTCCAAATATATTTAAAGTATTTCTTCTGCAGTTCTTTTTGAATATTTCTGATTTCATTTTTCTCGCATTTCTCATTTTCTTCTTTTTTTAAAAAACTCGCACAAGTTAGTTTCTCAATAAAATGTTGATGTAGCAGTGTTTAGACTTCGTGATCATTGGCACAAAGCCCTCCTTGTTACGCCGCTTGCCAAGGCACTCTCTATCCTTCACTGTAGAAAGATATGTCATTACTATTTTGGGTAGATTTGCTTCATACTCTACAAATTACATGCTTGATTGATTTTTATTTTCATGACAACCAATTTTCACTTAAATGCTAAGACTGATCAAGCCTTTTTTGAGAACTGTGTACCTACCTTACTGCACTATTTTTGCTCTGTTGCACTCAGTGGTGAGGCCTTTATCCACGAGAAACAAAGAAAAAGAGTTCCAGGCAAGTGCGTTGCCAGCACTTCTTCCTAGGACGTAACTACGAAAGTACTCGGCTGGCACTACCCCCCACTCTGCAGCACTGAAAAGATTATGGTGCAGCTGGTAACATGGCAGGTCATAGCTACTACCAGAAAGGCAGGGACGGCGTCCGCGGATTGGGGTGCCCCCCAAAATTGTGATCCCGTTGACATCTTCAGAACCACAGAGTTAATGCCTTAGTGGTGCAGAAAATGTATTGCGGTTATTTGTACCTCTATAGCGTTAGCTTACATTCTGAGTGTGGTAACCAGATCAAAATTTTGGTGGGCGCGCCCCTTTCCCGAACACGATTCCTGCTTCTTTTTCAGATTACGGCTAACGTTTCAGGAAGAACTTTTTGATGACGTCTTTGGTAAGTCTTTAAATGGATTCAGAAATCCCGGTAAATGGGATAATTGGAGGCTCCCCCAAGCCGTCGAAAAAAACAGCTTTTTCATGACGTTTCGAAGACGTTCAGGAAACGTCTCGTTTATGTGCAACAAGACGGACATTAGACGAGATCTACGACGTCTTCTAGACTAAAACTTTTTACGCGTGCCGTTTCTGCGACGTCGTTAATGTCTCGGATATCCGTTTTGAAGACGTCTTGAATCCTTTGTGTGCTGGCTGGGTGTTTACTTCTCTGGCACCATTCGCAGGTTCGGACTTAAAGTATGTTGACGCACTTATTTCGTAGTATGGAAGTTTGAACCACATCTGAAAGCTTACACGTGCTCTCCAAGTCACTGTTGATTATATAGGGCGCCAAGAAAATCATGGCTTTCTTTGTTGTGCTCATAATGTAGTGATATGTGCAGATGAAAGCACCGTGGAGGAACAAGGAAGTGTAGAGAACTTGCAGCTTCGAGTGAGGAGGATGTTTTTTTTCAAAAGAGTGAGATTGCATTTTTATTTCTGCGATTAAAAGAAAGGAAGGCAAATATGGAGGCCCGATTCCTGCTGTTGCTACTATTTCATCCGCTGCTCCTCTTGTTGATGATTGTGATTGTCCTTCATGCATGGTGCCTACCCACGTCCGTGGATAGGCCAGGATGTCTTATGCCTAACTTTTATTTAGTATTGTGCGAATACCGGAACATGATGAATAAAAAATTTAAAAAATAATAAATGTCACAAAAGGAAAACAGCGTAAAAGCAAAAAAAGGGAACTACATAGAATGTCTCTAGACATAATGTGGGCACAATGTTGGCACATCCGCTGGCCGCCTGTTGCTGCCATGACCAACCCGTTTCTTTACTTTATGCAGCTGCTCCTGCTGCGTACGACATGGGCGGCCAACGCAACCCGCAAATCAATGGATTTCGAGAACATTGCACCCTTCTATCTCGCCGATTGCGCAGAAACGCCTTCACTTTGTCTGAAGTTTTGGACGCCGCCGTCATCATCGACTGGCACCTATGTAAGCAACTCGACATCTCGGCTTGCTTCTAGTGGGCACGTCGGCTGGCCGCCTGTTGCAGCCATGACCAACTCGTTTCTTTACCTCATGCAGGTTAGTAATAAGCGTTCTACAGTCAAATCTAATGATCCCTGCTTTGTCCAGCTGATGTTCCCCAATCAGCTTGTACTTGTGTTGCCTGCATGTACGAAATTAGAATTACGAAGTAGAATTACGAATTACGAAGAAGGCAGGTTTGTCTTTTCGTCCACTTTAATTCCTTTCTACTTTCTCCACATTCACAATACCACAAGTAACTTCCCCTATGCTTTCCTAGGCTTCATTGTCTGTTTGCTCATTAAGTTGTTTCTAACAAATAAAGAACGAGCCCTTGACCCCTTCCCTTTTGTTATTTCATAGCTTGGGCCTCGTTGCGGCAGACTTGGTGCCTTGGGTAGCATGCGAGGGCTTATTGGGCAGTAGCCATCTCATCTAAGTTCACGTTCTACGTGACGCCTCCTGGCAGAAGTGTGCTCCACACAGGCCGCCTGGCCATGAGTGGCGCTGCCTAACACTCCATGATAATACCCAAAACCCAAAAGAAAAAAAGAAGAAAACCAACCCCAAAATAATAAATCATAAGGTGGAGGGAGGACGGACGCCTTCGTACTCAGTGGTAACATCCGACGCGACATCCGAAGGTCGTAGGTCGGTTCCACCGAAGGCAGGTTTGTCCTTTCGTCCACGTTATTCCTTCTCTTTTCCCCCCCTCCCCATTCACAATACCAAAAGTACTTCCCCTATCTTTCCTAGGCTTCATTGTCCTGTTTAGCTCCATTACAGTTGTTCTAACAAATAGAACGAGGCCCTTGACCCCTTGCCCTTTTGTTATTTCATAGCTTGGGGCCTCGGTGCGGCAGCTTGGTGCCTTGGGAGCATGCGAGGGCTTATTGTCAGTAGCCAATCATCTAAGTTCCACACGTTCTACTGACGCCCTCATGGCAAGAAGCAAGTTCGATCCCGGCCGTGGCGGTCGCACTTTCGATGGTGGCGGAAATGCCAGAGGCCCGTGTACTGTGCGTTGTCAGCGCACGTTAAAGAACCACAGGTGGTCTAAATTTCCGGAACACTCCACTACGGCTTTTCTCTCCTATCTATCTCTTCCACTCTCCTTCACTTCCATTCATGTTATACCGATCTCATTGAGAGAGGGATCAGCCACGTTCTTTTTTTTAAGACTCGTTCGCTGGGCCTCGCAGTGCTTTGCGAGGCGTTTCCGGAAGCCTCGGACCAGGACTAAGTGCAGGTGTACGAGAGACAGACCTGCACCAGCAAAGTTCCCATCAGCTTCGCTGCTTTGCTAGCCTTGCGTTATCAGCACAAGCCTCGTTATTTTAGACGATTTAAGAAATTATCGCAAGGATCCTTTAAACCCATGCAGGTTCATGCAAAAGGAAAGACTCGTATTAGCCAACGTCATAGCATGCTCTCTTCGACGATGTGACCTTAATGTTAGAAGCACGCGAAGTAATAATATCCATTATATATAGGCCAGTGTTACTTACGCAAGCGCAAAGGTCGTTTACGTTGTTGTAATGTTGATTCTGTCACAAGTGTTTACATTGGTGAAACCGAAAAACGAATTAATGTTAGTTTAACTGCGCACAACGCAGACACCGCGACTATTCTGAAGACTGCGATGCGGCATTTTAATATGACCATAGTTTCGGCGAACAGGACAATATATACTTGCCCCGTCACGGTGGTCTAGTGGCTATGGTACTCGGCTGCTGATCCGAGGGTCGTGGGATCGAATCCCGGCTGCGGCGGCTGCATTTCGATGGAGGCAAAATGTTGAGGCCCGTGTGCTGTGCGATGTCAGTGCACGTTAAAGAACCCCAGCTGGTCAAAGTTTCCGGAGCCCTCCACTACGGCGTCTCTCATGATCAGAGCTAGTATTGGGACATTAAAGCCCACATAATAACAATTATAAGTTTTGAAGATAGAAGTAGGCGAAACAACCTTCTGGCATTTGCAATTCCTGAAAGTGCAGGAGAAACACAGGCCTCACTTCAATCATTAGTATATCATGACTTGCCCAAAAATAAGCTCGGAGTAGAAGCCAATTCTGTGGAGATGCTGCATACAATAGGGCGCACGCAGCCAAATAAACTGAGACCAGTAATTTTAAATTTCCTAGATGACTGAAAAGAACGAAGATAGCTAAAAAACTGTTTCAAGCTGAAAGGAACTGCTCCTTCGGTGTCAGAGGACTTCTCGGCGGCCACCAGGCAACTCCGTAAGAACTTATGGAATAGTGCATCCGATAACAGGAAAGGGGGCGCCAATGTGAAAATGACATAAGGCAAGATTAGAATTGATAATCAAATATATGAATGGGACAGTGTTTAAAAAAATGGCTCCCCTTGGTCGGCTCAGCAGCGAGGTTCGTGAACAATAGTGACGTAGAAGTGAAATAGCAAAACAGTGTCGACGTCTGAATACAAATGCCCGAAGCTTAGTAAATAACGCTGTCAACCTGGAAAGTGCAGTAAAAGAGCGCACACCACATGTGCTAATAATAACAGAAGCGTGGATGCACGCAGATATTAATGATTACGCAATAACACCACCAGGCTACAGAATATACCGTAATGGCAGAGATTCGCGTGGTGGCGGTGTCGCCATTTTGTTTCAAGATTCTCTAAGTGTGATGCGATTCCCTGACGTCAGGGGAGTCTAAAGTGTTGTCCTTAAAGCTTTGTCTTGATGGCCTTAATATTGTCGTTGGGGTTTTTTATCGTCCACCCAATTGTCGTGATGAGTTTGTGGATCAAATGGATGAGTTTTTGTGTATGTGAAAAGTAAAGCTTACAACTTGCTATGATTTGGTGATTTTAATTTTGCAATGGTGGAGTGGGCAGAAGAGTTTCCCGATGCCCTCTCAAGTGCTTCCATACCTCTTCTTGATGTTTTATTGTTGCATGATCTCAAGGAATGGGTAAAAATGCCCACTCGTATTCAAAATAACTCTAGCGAAATTGGAGATTTTTTTTAGCAGAGAAATATGCAGCCATGGTCAGGATGAGCAAATATATGATGGTATTTCAGACCATAAAATAGTGTCTCTAACCATCTAGCTAAGCTTTGTTAAGAAGTCGATAAAGTGACGAGCATTGTACCTGTGTTTTCGCGTGCTAGTGGCGTGGACATTCTAGACACCTTAAACAATTATTTTTCTTTTTTTCAACACTTTTCGAACACAATGAGTGCACTGTCGACGAACTGTGGGGCTTCTTTAAAGATCTGGCGAATAAATGTATTAATAATATTTTTCCTCATAAGCGCAACGCACTAAACCAAACCACTGGATGACGAAGGAAATCGTACGCCTAGGACATAAAGTGAAAAAAGGCAAGAAAAGAACAAAATACAAGACCATCAGTGTCTGGTTTACACAAGGTAAGTGAGATGCGTATAACTCTAAAGGAATGTTTGAAGAAAGCGAAAGAAAAATTTCAAAACAAAGATTTGAAGAATTTCCTCCTAACGTCACCAGATAGGTTTCGCGGTAACTTTCGCCCAAAAAAAGTCCAGTTTCAAGTATAATTATAAACAACGAAGTAGTAAATGATAAGAGGGAAATAGCAGAAGCATTGAATGACCATTTCTGCTCGGTTTACACGTCTGATAATTATCTTATCCCCGATTTCTCCACTTATGAAGAAATCATAGCTATCGAGGATGTTTCTATCTCCAGAGAAGGCGTACTGTCACTTCCTCTCAATCAAGATTCTAAGAATCGCCAGGAATTGATGCCATACCGAACGCCTTCCTTATCAGGTATGCTAAATGGTGTGGCTGTGTTTGAGTTTTAAAGACTCACTTTCGCGCGTCGACTTCCCAATGATTGGACCATGCTAAGAGCATACCAGTACCTAAAATCGATGATCAATCGCTTCTGTCCTCTTTCATGCCTATTTCCCTGATATGTTCTAGTGCGAAATTCTTGAACATATAAGTTTAAGCACCTTACCGTATTTCTTGAAACAAATAACATAATTACTCCCATCAACATGGATTTCGGAAAGGATTTGCAACGGTGACCCAGCTCGTTGAGATAATCCGTGACCTTGCGGCAGTGCTTGATATGCATGGTCAAGTAGATGTTATAATGTTAGATTTTGAGAAAGCCTTCGATCATGTGAGTCACCAGAAATTACTGCTTAAACTCAGACCAATATTGAAAAACGATTCTTTACTTGCGAGGATAGCAGCATATCTTTCCGTGAGAAGTCAGTGTGTAACAGTCGATGGTGTATACACAAACTCAGCGCGCGTGAAATCAGGTGTTCCACAAGGTTATAGTTAGGGCTATTTTTTTATTGATCAATGATATCTTACGTAGCGTATCTGCAAAAATAGGGCTTTTTGCGGACGACCGCATACTGTATCAAGAAATTCGCTGTCCGAGCGATTAGGAATCTGTAAATACAGCATTGGCCACGCTGCGCACATGGCGTATTAACTGGCAAATGACAATTCATTCCAAAAAGCTGCCGCAATGAGAGTGACGCGGAACAAAACACCATTTTTATTTAACATAGCATGATGGTCATGTTCTATCAGAGGTCTCTACATATATACTTGGGAATAATACTCACATCTGACCTAAAATGGAATGACCATGTCGAGTACATCGAGAAAAGGGCCATGAAAAAGCTCGGTTATCTAAGGAGGAGGCTTGGAAATGCCACGCCGGACATAAAACTTCTCGCATACAAGGCATTTATTGGACCGTCGTTAGAATACGCAGCTGTAGTGTGGTTCCTTTACGGCGTCCAACATCAAAATATTTAAAAGTGTTCAAAGCACTCTGTCAAATTGTCTTTAACAGTTCTAGCTCACAGACGTCGCCCTAAGTCCTCTTGCAAAGGGCGGAACTTGAGCAAATACAAAGAATTTTTCAAAACGGTTTGTTAGGAGCGAAGATATTGCGACCGGAAACTTCCCTTTCCAGTCCTGTCTCAACTCTGCGGATAGAGGGTACAGAGCTCCTTAGGGCGGTGTCGAAGGAGGTGCCCCGCCCACCGCTTTACGTCACCAGACTTCAGCGACGTGTCAGAGTGGCTGACGAAAGCGCGCGACTACCGGGGACTGTTTCTTCGCAGCGCGCTTGTGGCCGCCTGCTCTTCGCGCATGGGCTCGGTCGCGTGCCCTCGCGATCACCGCATCTTTTTTTTTCGATCCTCCGAAGCTTTGTTTTCGTTCATCACATACGTTTAGGCTCGCAGGTGTGAGCGTTTACTTTGTCAGTGCGCTGCTTTTCGTCGATATTGCGCATAACGCGGCGTCAGGACAAAGCGCAACTATCAACGCTGCTCCACCTTGTCCTGCATAACCCCAAGTTAGTTAATTGTTGATTAGTGATTGTAGACGGATAATCATGCTGTCGGGCCGAACGTGACTACTATGACTCGAAAGGAAGACCTTCCAACTCGGACCCTGCTGACAGGTTAATGTGGATAAGGTGCGTTGACATGCGGTAAAGATGGATGATTAATTAATGTGTCACACACTAGTTCAATTTTAACAGTGAAGCTGTTTAGCTATTGGTGAACTGGGAAATCTGCCGAAAACTCCGCTAAGTATGTAATGCTAGCATAACACTACCATGCTGTAGTAAAGACAAAGCTCCCTAGGACGAGTTAGGTAAGGCTAAGTCTCATTCAATGGAGCCTAATTAAGATTCTAGGACTAGTTAGGTAGGCTAAGTCTAATTCAAAGGGACCCTAATTAGAAATATTATTGACGCCTAGTTCAGACAGGACTAATCCAACTAAGCCAAACCAAGCCAAACTGAACTAATTCAACCTGAATTGAGCTATGACAAGTCCACCTAATTAAGCGGATACTAAGATTTATAATTAATTAAGCCATGATACTAATAAACCGTCTAATTAAGGTAAATCTAATTATGCGAAGCCTAATTAGCTGATATGAACAAATCTAGTGTAAGCAGCTTCTAATTAGCCGTGTTTATTCAGTTTTTCATGAAAAAATTGGGCTTGACATGGCATTATATATAAGACCAGCATCTGAAAGTGCAATGTGCTTTTGTCATTCTGAGAAAGTTATAGATTTTTTAAATGGCACCGATACGTTCAAAAATTCATATTTTTCGGAGAACAACCTGTGAACGGAATTGTTTACCGGCCGATGTGGTATGTGAAACCGTTGATTTATTTATAAATTCCCTGAGGATCCTATCCTGATTTTTGTTTCTGTTGTATTGGTTATATTACGGTTCATTCTTTCTTTGAAAACTCAATGTTTTTCTCTGTGTCGACCTACTTACTATTTTTTCTCGCTATGTATTTGTAATATCATATGTTTTAACTTTTTTCCATTGAAAATTATATATGCCCGCTCCTTCTTAAAAAGCGGTCCTGAACCACCGCTCGGGCTTGGTTTTGAAAACGGCTGGGTGCGTATTGAATGCCTCTCAGAATTCACAGCCGAAAGAATTTTCAAAGCGATTTGTTAGGAGCGAATATATTGCGACCGGCAAAATTCCCTTTCCAGTCCTGTCTCAACTCTGCGGAATAGAGGGTACAGAGCTCCTTAGGGCGGTGTCGAAGGAGGTGCCCCGCCCACCGCTTTACATCACCAGACTTCAGCGACGTGTCAGAGTGGCTGACGAAAGCGCGCGACTACTGGGGGCTGTTTAGGGGCTGTTTCTTCGCAGCGCGCTTGTGGCCGCCTGCTCGCTTCGCGCCTGGGCTCGGTCGCGTGCCCTCGCGATCACCGCATTCTTCCTTTTCGATCTCCGAAGCTTTGTTTTCGTTCATCATATACGTTTAGGCTCGCAGGTGTGAGCGTTTACTTTGTCAGTGCGCTGCTTGTCGTCGATATTGCGCATAACGCGGCGTCAGGACAAACAGCGCAACTACCAACGCTGCTCCACCTTGTCCTGCATAACCCCAAGTTAGTTAATTGTTGATTAGTAATTGTAGACGGGATAATCATGCTGTCGGGCTCGAACGTGACTACTATGACTCGAAAGGAAGACCTTCACAACTCGGACCCTTGTCGACAGGTTAATGTGGAATAAGGTGCGTTGACATGCGGTAAGATGGATGGATTAATTTAATGTGTGAATACACTAGTTCAGTTTTAACAGTGAAGCTGTTTAAGCTATTGGTGAAACTGGGAAATCTGCCGAAAACTCCGCTAAGCTATGTAATGCTAGCATAACACTACCACGCTGTAGTAAAGACAAAGCTCCCTAGGACTAGTTAGGTAGGCTAAGTCTCATTCGATGGAGCCTAATTAAAATTCCTAGGACTAGTTAGGTAAGGCTAAGTCTAATTCAAAGGAGCCTAATTAGGAATAATTAATTGAAGCCTAGTTCAGACAGGACTAATCCAAATAAGCCAAACTGAACTAATTCAACCTGAATTGAGCTATGGCAAGTAAGTCACACCTAATTAAGGGGATACTAATGATTTATAATTAATTGAGCCATGATACCAATAAACATGTCTAATTAAAGTAAATCTAATTATGCAAAGCCTAATTTAGCTGATATGAACAAATCTAGTGCAAGCAGCTTCTAATTAGGCCGTGTTTAATTAAACAGTGCTAATTAAATCACGCATAGCTAGGTTATTACTAGTTAATTCAAACCTAAGCTAGCACTTATTAATCGAAGGTAAATTATGCTAAGACTTCAAGGTCAAGCCTCATTAAGTTGAGACTAAACATTTGGGACTAATTAGACTAACACTGATTAAATCAGGCCTATTCAGGTAGTATTAATCAAGCGATACCTAATTAAGATGATATGTCTTAATTAGGTATCTTAAATAGGACACTAATGAGGTCCTGACTAATTAAGTTAAGACTAAGTCATGTCTCAATAAGCTCAGATTAAGTGACGCCGAATTAAGCCAAACATTACAGACGCAATGATTTCATTCGAAAATAATTTACCTTAGTCAACCCTAATCTGCTGTAATCCTTAATTCACCCTAATCTAAGTCTAGCGTAATCCGCTCTATAATATGCCATAGTCCACCTTAATGCACCTTAGTCTGTCTTAATCCACCCTAATGCGCCTTAATGAGCTCTAATCCACCAAGTACACCCTAATCAGACCTAGTGCTTTAATATACCTTATAGAAGAAATATTTGGTTCGACTCCAGCTATGGTATTGAGTACAAGTACTAGAAGGTGGCGCATTGGAGTACCATAGGGAATAAACCCATCTACAATCACTGATG
This sequence comes from Hyalomma asiaticum, assembly GCA_013339685.2. NCBI lineage: Eukaryota > Metazoa > Arthropoda > Arachnida > Ixodida > Ixodidae > Hyalomma > Hyalomma asiaticum. The sequence continues at coordinate 728 of JABSTT010004019.1, read as the reverse complement.
AATTAAAGTTTGGGATTAATTTGCGATTTATTACAGGCTGCAGGCATGCATTTGTTGGCTTCTTGGAAAACAATATTTATGGTGACTTTTGCACCGCACCGTTCGCGTCCACGCCGAGGTAGTTTACGGACGCCTTCCAATGGCATCTATAAGGCTTGCGCATTAACAAATATATTTTTACATATTCCAGCAACTATTTGGCCTATATAGGTGCTCACAACGCAAGGAAAAACGAGCGCACGGCACGCACGGCACGCACGCGCTTACGGTTTTAAAAAAAGGCGCGTGGCGAAGGGCCCGCACACAGCCGAGGCGGGCGTGTCTGCCATCGACCAATAGCAGTGACGCTACTTGTAATTGCTCTATGACGAAACAGAGCATATTCAAGGAGCGTGAGGAGAAGCCGTTTTTTGAGTTGAGGGCTCCTGAAGAAGTGGAAGCTTTGTGCTCCGCTTGTGAACGCTACGCTTCGCGGATGACTACAGCATTTGGCTAAGATGTTCGTTACAGCGTAGGCAAGCCGTAGAATATGTTTTTTCACCAAGCCCGGAGGGTGGTTCAGGACCCCTTTAAGGCCTGGTACCGAGGCTAGCAGAATCAAAAAAAGTAAAATAACTTTTATCATAGTCTTAAGAATTTTAACATGTGTGTAATCATAAGCGTATCCATTTTGGTGCTTATTGAAAACTACGCAGCGCATTAAAGGTGTCGTCCAGTACCGAGCCACC
>JABSTT010004018.1:0-25171 GCA_013339685.2 Hyalomma asiaticum | reverse complement strand
CTCTGCATTAAGGCTGCTTAAAAAAGGCGTTGGACACGAATTATACACTACTAACCTCGTTGCAAAAGTAGTAGTGAGTATCTACACACATACCTAAGTTCAATGTAGCGGATTTTATTCAAGACACAAGACATGTGTCTGTGTCCCATATTTCTTTCATTTCGGGTGCTTTTATCAGAGAGAGGCTTCCGAACAAGCTTTAAGATTGTTAAATGTAATCTTTCCATCTTACCGCGTTAAAAATATCGTGATGATGGATCGCGTTCATTTACAAGATGGAAAGTGGGTACACTCGTGTAGCTCAGTCAAAGCAGGAGATGGCTGCTCGAGCACCGTTCAGCTTCGTCGTCCTTGTCTGCTCTCCGCTAGCCCGTTACACACCCCTGTTCACAGACGATGCCCACTGCGCGAGTCAGTCAGGAACCTGGTGGTAGTATCACTTTAGGTGGGCAATGTGTGTCAGCTGTGTCTTGCTAGAACAATGACCACTGCGTGTGGCTGTAGAAATGACGTACATGACGTCGCTGAGCTTATCCAGAATGATGAAGGGGCCGGTTTTTTGCGCCAAGAACTTCTGGCATAGACCACGTTTACGCACCGGTGTCCCCAGACATACAAGGTCACCTATTGCATACACAACGGATTGATGGCGGGCGTCGTAACGAGTCTGACCGTTCTTGAGATGCCAAGCTTCGGAGGCGCGCGATGCGACGGGCCTCTTCTGCGCCACAGAGGGATTCGAGAACGGAAGTTTGAACGTCCAGCGTAAGTGGAAGAATAGTGTCGATATAGCTACAAGGAGAGCGAGCGTAGAGAAGATAGAGTGGAGGGTACCCCGTGGTCTCGTGCCCCGCGGTGTTGTACGCGTAAGTGATGTAAGGTAGCACTTCGTCCCAGTTCTTCTTTGGGATCGACATAGATTGACAACATAGTCGTAAGAGTTCCTTTCGTGCGCTCTACGAGACCACTGGTTTGAGGGTGATATGGTGTAACATGACGGAATTGGCAAGTAGAAAGACTAAGGATCTCCTCGACGACGTCGGCGGTGAACTGACGGCCCCGGTCACTGATGACAACGCGCGGAGGGCCGTGGCGTAGAATTACAGAGCGAAGCAGAAACTGGGACACCTGCAAGGCCGTCGCCGTAGGTATTGCAGAAGTTTCTCCATAGCGCGTCAAGTGGTCCACGCAGACGACGACAAACCGGTTGGCACCGTTCGGTCGCGGGAATAGGCCTTGAAGGTCAACGCCGACAGTCTCGAAGGGAGAGCTAGAAGGCGGTACAGGTTGGGCAGGTCCTGGTGGGGTAGTTGTGGGACGCTTGTATTGTTGGCACTCCTTGCAACCCGCGACGTATTTTTCCGTGTCGCGTCGCTTTTTGGCCCAGTAGAATCTTTGATCAATTCGGTGAAAAGTTCTTGCGAAGCCCATGTGGCTGCAGGTTGCGTTGTCGTGTGTGACGCTAAAGACATGAGAACGTAAAGTGCGGGGAAGGACGAAAAGCAGACGTGCCCCTTGGCCGGGTAATTTGTTTTGTACAAGACGTCGTCATGAACCACAAAGCGACTCGTACTGGCGTGTTGATCCGCGGCGGCCGGAAAGTTGCAAGGTCGGGAAATTGACAGTCGACAGCACCGATGTACTGATCGAAGTTGTCAGCATCACACTCAGTCGTCGCTAGAGGAAGGCGTGATAGGCAATCAACGTCTGCGTGGCGGTTACCGCTTTTGTAGCATACAGTATAGTCAAATTCTTGCAAGTGGAGACCAACCGCGCAAGTCGTCGGGAGGGGTCACGTAGTCCCACCAAGCAACACAGCGAATGGTGGTCGGCGACGACTGAGAAATGTCGGCCATAGACGTATGGGCGAAACTTGTGAACAGCAAAAACGACTGCCAGGCACTCCTGTTCTGTTACTGTATAGTTGCGCTCTGCCCTGTTCAGGGAACGGCTAGCGTAGGCGATCGCGTGCTCAGAATTGCCACGATGTTGAATGAGCACTGCGCCAATTCCGATACCTCTAGCGTCTACATGAATTTCTGTTGGAGCAGAAGGATCAAAGTCACGTAGCACCGGCCCTGAAGTCAACATGAATTTTAGCTGCGTAAATGCGGATTTGCAATGCTTTGTCCATTGGAAAGGCACATCCTTTTGTAGCAAGTCAGTTAGGGGCTGTGCCTTATCCGTAAAGTTTGGAATGAAGCGACGAAAGTATGAGCACAGGCGCAGAAATCTCCGCAGGTCCCGGATAGATTGAGGCTGTTTGAAGTTGCTTACTGCGGCGACTTTCTGCGGAGCCGGCCTGACGCCATTTTCGTCCACTAGGTGTCCCAATACCAAAGTTTCACGTTCTCCAAAACGACATTTCTTGGAGTTCAGTTTAAGTGCGGCTTTCTCCAGACAGGTTAGGACAAGGTCGATGCGCTGATTGTGTTCTTCAAATGTCCGACCAAAGATTGTGACATCATCCAAGCAGCATAAGCAGATTTCCCATTTGAGGCCCCGCAATACCGTGTCCATAAATCTTTAAAACGTGGCGGGGGCATTGCACAAGAAGAAGAAGAAGAAGAAAAACTTTATTTCTGCAAGGTATGTTCCCCGGCGTAGGAGGAGCCCTCAGTCCAGGGCCCCTGTGGCTTTTGCCATCTTGCCAGCTCTGTCGATCAGCTTGAGCTGTTCATCAGGCTTCGAGCAGGATAGCGCAGCCTCCCACTGCTCCGATGTTGGTGCTTTGTTTACTGGGACTACTGTAGATTTTTGGCAGGCCCACGTAACGCGGTACAGTGTTGGGTGTTCCCCGCATAGCGGACATTTATCGTCATATGTTGTGGGATAAATTTTACTAAGTAGGCTCAAACTGGGATATGTATTAGTTTGCAGTTGTCTCCAGGCAACCGACTGCTCTCTACTAAGGTCTTTATGGGGAGGGGGATATGTCCTCCTTAAGGCTCTTTGTTGTTCTAAAATTGCTCCATAACGTCTTGTGACTGAGCTCAGTTCCCCGTCGTGGTGCGCCCCCCGGTTGGCGTATGCTCGGGCGTTGGCGTCCGCACGCTGGTTCCCTGTCACAACTTCATGGCCTGGTGTCCACGTTATGCAGCATCTCGAGAATGTGATTTTCCTCGCTTTGAGGATGCGGATGGCCACAGTGGATATGCGTCCACTGCTGTACCTTCTGCATGCTTCTTGCGAGTCCGTAAGAATTTCTATTTCCTCCTCGCCCTGATGGGTGATGGCGAGAGCGATCGCCGCTTCCTCAGCCTCGAGGATGTTGTTGCCTTTGATGGACGCGCAATTCACTTCCCTAAGCTGGTGATCAACAACGCTGGTCACCGCTCCGGAGTGTTCTTGGTATGTCGCCGCGTCGACGTATAATACATCTTTTCTTCCGGCGAAATATCTCTCATGAGCCTGCGACCTTGCCTTCCTTCTGGCCTTGTGTAGTTCTGGATGCATGTTTTTCGGTATTGGGCTGATCTCGATCTTCTCTCGAATATCCTTCGGTATAGACTCCGTGCTGTTGATTTCTCTGCAGACATCCCTCATGCCCAGTATCTTCAGCGTGTTCCTGCCTGTCGGGGTCTGCATAAGTCTCATTTTTTGCGAGAGAAGATGGGCCTCGATGTGCTCTTGCACTGTGTTGTTGATACCCAATTTAAGAAATTTATCCGTCGAGGTGCTAACCGGTAGTCCGAGAGCGCATTTGTAAGCTTTCCTGAGGATTGCCTCTAACTGATCCTTTTCGTGCTCGAGTGGCGTTTGTTAGGGGACACTGTATACAATCCTACTCACAACTAGGGCCTGTACTAGCCGACAAGCCGAACGACATAACATTAAATTCGAACAAACCGTCCGGGGTTACAAAATCCGTCTTTTCGTTCTCAGCCGGATCCATATGAATTTGCCAATTTCCAGATCGCAAGCCTAAGGAGGAAACGTAAGACGCCGAATGGAGGCAGTCGATGACATCATCTATGCGAGGAAGCGGGTAGACGTCCTTTTTGGTTATGGAGTTCAGACGTCGGTAATCAACACAGAATTTCCATGACCCGTCTTTTTTCCTACCGAGGATAACAGGCGCTGCCCGGGGACACGACGATTCTTGAATGATACCGGTTTGTAGCATGTCGCTGACTTGCTGTGCGATGACCTTGCGCTCCGACGTAGAAACACGGCAGGCTTTTGTCTGAGAGGATGCGCCGATCCGGTGTCGACTTTGTGACGATTGCGTGTGCTCGGTACCTGAGTTATGAGTGCCTTTTGTGCGAACTCAAATACATTAGCGTGTCTGGCCAGCAATCCGGCCAAGGCTCCGCGCTTCTGCGGCGAAAAAGACTTGCTGACCATATTTAAGAACTCTGATTCTATCAAAGGGTCACCAGTGGCGTCCGACACTGTTGAGTCGCCGAGGGCGCTAATGCAGATGTCGCATTCCTCCTGAAACAAGGCAAGGTGCATGCCCTTCGCGAGTACTACCGGCTCGGGCGCACAGTTCGTCACCCATAAATGAGCCTTCCCGCCAGTCAGAGATACCACACAGTGCGGCACAAACACGTTTTTCTTCATACAAGGCAAACGCAGGGGCTCAATCAATGCGCCGAATGAACCTGAACTCCAGTCAGTTGCGGAAGCAGTAACTTTTACGCTGGCCATGGAAAGAGCCGGGAGTAGCGCGTCCTTAGCTATAACGAGGTTATATCTCCTACAGTGAGGCTGCTGGGCGAGGGCGGACAATAGAACCTCACCTGAGGCACAGTCTACAGTTGCGCAGCACTCTCGCAAAAAGTCGATGCCAAGGATAACGTCGTGCGTTGAATGGGCAAGCACTACGAATTCAGCCTTGTACACATTGCCAGCAACACGAACAGACACGGTGCATACGCCAAGCGGACACAGAGATCCACCGCTCACTGCGCGAAAGGTAGCGGGTTTGTCCCAATAAAACATAACCTTTCGGCCAAGCCTTTCTTTGGAAACTAAACGCATTACAGAAGCATTCACCGGCATCTATTAAGGTTATCGTGGGAACATCGTCGAATAAAAAAATTGGTAGATCCCACTTGCAGTGCGAATCAAGTAAATGCGAAGCACGCACCAGGAACGTAAAATGGATTTGCATTGTTTTCTCTCTATACCGAGTTTGGTACATATGAAATTAACGAAACGGCCGCAAGAGCATCAAGACTGTGGCATGTAAACAATGCCGGTCAAACACGCATATCATGATTTTGATGTTATGGCCTGTCATTTACGTTCGTCATGCAATCGTGTCGTGCCATAGCAATTTTTGTGTACATCCCATTAACGAAACGCGTGGCGTGTAAATCATGTCGCTCATTATATGCATGTCACAATTTTCACATTATGACCTGTCGTTTATGATCGTCAGGCAGTCTTGTTGTGCCATACCAATTTTCGTGTGCATCCCATTAACGAGACGGCAGTATAGCGCCAGGACTGTGACAAGTAACTTATGTTGCTCATGATATGGATGCCATGATTTTCATGTTATGACCTGCAATTTATGATAGCCATGCAGTCATGCTGTGGCATGCTAATTTTCGTATACATCCCGTTTAGGAAACGCAAGGCCTGTAAATCATGTCGCTCATGACATGCATATGATTTTCATGTTGTGACCTGTCATTTATGATCGTCAGGCAGTCTTGTTGTGCCATACAAATTTTCGTATGCATCCCATTAACGAGACGGCAGTATACCTCCAGGACCGTGACATGTAACTCATGTCGCTGATGACATGCATGTCATGATTTTCGTGTTATGACCTGTCATTTATGATAGTCATGCAGTTATGATGTGGCATGCCAATTTTGGTATACATCCCGTTAAGGAAATGCGTGGCATGTAAATTGTGTAGCTCATGACAGGCATATCATGATTTTCATGTTATGACCTGCCATTTATGTTCCTCAGGCAGACATGTTGTGCCTTACCAATTTTCGCATACATCCCATTAGCGAAATGGCCAGGAGAGCACCCAGACCGCGGCATGTAAATCAAGCCGGTCATGACACGAATGTCATCATTTTCATGTTATGACCTGCAATTTACATTCGTCTGGCAGTCATGGTATGCCATACCAATTTTCGCATGCATCCCATTAGCGAAACGGCCAGGAGAGCACTAAGACCGTGGAATGTAAATCATGTCGCTCATGGCATGAATGTCGTGATTTTCATGTTATGACCTGTCATTTACGTTCGCCAGGCAGTCATGTTGTGCCACACCAATTTTTGCATACATCCCATTAGCCAAACGGCCAGGAGAGTACCAAGACCATGGCATGTAAATCATGCCACTCATGACATGCATATCATGATTTTCATGTTATGACCTGCCATTTATGTTCGTCAGGAAGTGATGGGGTGCCATACCAATTCCCGCATACATCCAATTAGCGAAACGGCCAGGAGAGCACTAAGAACCTGGCATGTAAATCATAAGCAAAACGGCTAGCCGGCCTAGTTGGAACGACTTCATGGTGGTACTGCGCGAAACAAACGGGGACGAAGGAAGGAGACACACAGACAAGCGCAATCCATGTCCTGCAGAGGACATGGATTGCGCTGAAATCGTTCCATGAAATCGTTCCAACTAGGCCGGCTAGCTGTTTTGCTTCAGTTCATTTCTAGTTCTTCCGGCCCTCTTTCTACTTGTTCTAACTTTGACTTCGGAAACCCAGCTGTTCTGGTGCGTTTAATAGCGGTTTGTGAATGCAGAGCACGGGTGTTAAGCTGGTTCCTAAAACTCGGACAGTGCCCAAATGACGTTTTTCTGGTGATTGGATGGCTGCCGCCCTCTGCAGGACATGGATTGCGCTTGTCTGTGTGGCTCCTTCCTTCGTCCCCGTTTGTTTCGCGCAGTACCACCATGTAAATCGTGTCTTTCATGACATGAATGTCATGATTTTCATGTTATGACCTGTAATTTACGTTCGTCAGGCAGTCATGTTGGGCCATGCCAATTTTCGTATACATCCCATTAGCGAAACGGCCAGGAGAGCACTAAGACCGTGGCATATAAATCATGCCACTCATGACATGCATATCATGATTTTCATGTTATGACCTGTCATTTACGTTCGTCAGGAAGTCATGTTGTGCCATACCAATTTTCCGAAACAGCCCATTATCGAAACGGCGAGGAGAGGACCAAGACCGTGGCATGTAAATCATGCCGCTCATGACATTCGTGTCATGATTTTCATGTTATGTTATTTAAGTTCGCCATGTAGTGATTGATGTTGTGGCATTCCAATTTTCGTAAACGTCCCATCAGCGAAACGGCCAGGAGAGCACAAAATCGTAGGCGGCTAGATAGATAGATAGATAGATAGATAGATAGATAGATAGATAGATAGATAGATAGATAGATAGATAGATACGCTCAAAGTCGCCGAAGTTCGCTAAGAAATGCTTCGCATTTAATACATGAGCTTGGTTCTGTAACATTGAAACTGGTGGAGGCGTACTTGTGTGCACAGCGGTACGTCCAGCGACCTCACCTGCATAGGCCGGGCCAGTAAGTTTCCCGGTGGAGGGAACGAGAGCCGCGGTCGACGCGTGGAGATAGCGACCGTGGCTGGCGCGTAGTAGGTGTCGTCAAGCTCCGTACAGATTCGCGCGAGTCAATAGGCACGCTCTGCTGGTACACGTGTCGAGGGTTATTCGTAGGCCTGTAGGAGTAAGCGGGCCGTCGGCTTCACCGTAGGAATGTTGCGGGCCGCTCAGAGAACATCCTGCTAGGACCACGTCGCGTAGGACAAAACCGAGCGACGTGTCCACGACCGCCGCCCTGATAGCATACAAGAAGTTCGCGAGGCATACAGAAGTTCGTGTTGTGGTGAGAGTATTCAGCATACTCTTCCCACTCCGGTGCGGAACGAAGGCGATCCGCTGTTGTAGCTGAAGCTGTCGCATGGCACGTAGGACTAAGTAAGTAAGGCTAATTAAGTAGCCGCTTGTGGTGGAGCTCTCGAACGTGATACGCGGTTAGGACAGCTAAGCTCATCGAAAGTTGCGCCGTTTATAGTTGTCGATGAGGTACTGCCGCACGGGAAGTCACCAGCCTGCACGGTAGTCGAAAGGTGCCGACGGAGTTCCTCGCGTAGAATGAGTCGAATGGTAGAGGAAAGATCGGCAGGGGTGGAGTCTTGGCAAATATGTACTGCGGCGACCGTGACGACGTTTACCAGCCGCTCAAAGTGCGAATTGATGCGACGAATCTTTGGTGTCTCAAAGGTTCTACAGTGCGCGATTACGCCGGCGACACATTTCAGGATCTCTTTGCCAATGAGGAAATGGTATACATCCTCTGCAATACCCTTGAGAACGTGGCCCACCTTGTCTTCTGACATGTTGGCATCTATGGTCTGGCACAGCTCCAGTACTTCTTCGATATATGTCCGGCAAGTCTCACCGGTCACCTGAGCCCTCTGCGACAACATTTCTTCCCCGCGCTTCTTTTTCTTGGATGGATCTCCAAAGCACTTCTTAATTTCCTCCGCAAATATTTGCCACGTTGTCAACGAGTTCTCGTGGTTCTCAAACCATACCGGTGCGGCAAACTCCAGGAACAACCCCACGTGAGCTAACTGAGCGGCAGCATTCGAGCCATTGGATCGGCTCACCCTTTCATAGTCGTTGAACCATTCATCCACGTCGTCACCAGGTTTTCCCGTGAAAGTTCGCGTCTCCCGGTAATGGAATGGTGACATTGGGGACCGTGATACGGGGTCTCGGTTCGAGGGGGCGTCTCCGTCCGAGATCATTTCTGGAGGTAGTGGTGCCAAGCGTGCTAGACTACGGCTGCGGCGAAGCTCGGGGTGTTGCCTTTCCGTCGTTAATGGACGGCGTCGCTCCGTAATGACTTGGTAGCAGGTAGCTCACCCAGCACCTCCACCACAATTGTGACGATGGATCGCGTTTATTTACAAGATGGAAAAAGGGTACACTTGCGTAGCTCAGTCAAAGCAGGAGATGTTGTTGTGGCCTCTGCCCCTCGAGCACCGTTCAGCTTCGTCCTCCTCGTCTGCTCTCCTCTAGCCCGTTACAATATTCCAGCACTTCCATGCCTGTACAATATGAGTTAACAGCGGAGCTGGCCAGCAAGCACCACCACCTTAAGCAGATAGTCTTTTTCATAATTTTTCTTCATCTTCTTGTTCAGTTCATCGTTCCATTAAATACCTCTTTTTACATGTTATTTCTTCTCTGTGTCATTTAACACGGAAGTATTTTACGGCGTTGTCCACGACGAAATCACTGACGTGCCTCCGTAACGTATGCGGATGTCTGAAAAATAAGCACTCATTTGAAATTTAAAAGCTACCGCTCGCTGGGATTCGAACCAATTACCAGCCACGGCGCCGTGCCAGGAGCTGGATGCGCTACTGACCACACTATGAACAGACCTTCAATACGACGAAAAAAAAACGAGCCTTATATCTTTACAACGCCCCTTTGAAATTTGCATCTGGCTGACGTCTGCTTAAACCAAAAGTATTTAGCAAGCAAAATTGCTGTTAAGTTGACATCGCCTCCCTTTCACTGCTGTCTTTGTTCTCAGCGGTGGTGCCGTTATCTGGGAACGATGGAATGAAATAAAGAGTGTACTAATTTTACACTGTCTACAACGAAATCGTAAGCAGTGTACTAATCTCAAGCGCTAAGTGCACATAGGAAATTAGCTCGTGAAAGAGGGGCGACTTCTCTATCGCCACGCAATTTCGACGCCTTTCCTGCACATTGCTTGTGCAATGTGCTACAACTCCGTCCGGCTGCATAATGTCTTATGTGATATATATGAAAGGTAGTTGTGTTGCGACGCGCTCTACTTCAGGGTCGCATAGATGGTCGTCTACAGGCGAGTAATGCACTTTCCGCACAGCAAAGTGTGTGTTCACAAAATGATCCGCTAACAAACATTTAGGTTTCGCTGTCAAGGCTTCACCGCTACCGGACGCCGCTGGTTTATGGAGGGTTAGTGCAGGGCATTGGCGCGTTCAATGCAGTGTCTCCGGAAAAATTTGAGACATTCGAGAGCTTTCGCTTGTCTGCAAGTGTCGCGGTACCTCGTTCAGCATCGACGTACCGCTGATTTGTGGAAGAAACGGGTTCACATGTCTACATTATCCAACCCATCTTGCGCTCTTCAATTCGTCACTTGCCGCTTATGCTTATGTATTCGACAGCATCACCAACATAGGTTTGACGTTCATGTTATGCCGATTCCTCTGACGGACTCATCAAGGACAGTTTTAGATATATTTTTGCCTTAACCACTTATTTTGCGGATGCTCAATGTCTTCAAGTGTGTTCTGCCGGCGTTTGTGCTTTTGCGGTAGTGCAGAACCTTACTGTGTCATAGCGAGGACGGGACTGCTGTAGGGCACCCGACTAAGTTTTGTGCCTTGATTCACCAGATTCCCGCATATTTATTATACGTCTTTGCGAAGACATGTTTTACTTTTTGTGCACAGATACCTTAACTCTTCGTGGTACACCAAGCTGCTCTGCCCACGGCACGACAAAATGGAGAGGTTCCCGTGACAGTGATGAGAGTGATCAAGCCTTCTTTCAGCCACTATCAGCAGTGCGCACTGATTATGATACCCGAGAATATTTAGCGAAAGCGGTTTTTCTTTAATGAGTGCTTCAAAGAGTACACACTGTAAGCAAAAGTTGCCCAATATTTGGGTTTTTGCGGCTCATGAGCCTTAAAAACTGCCTTGTTTTCAAAATTACTACGTCTTGTTGAGGTAAAAGGAGCATATGACATAATTTTACTATCACCTGTTACAAAGGTAGTAAAAGGACGTTATTGCCCCATTTTACTACGTAGGGGGTTTTGTGTCACGTGATAAAAAAAACCCCAGTCTAGAGTTTAAAGCCACGTGATCAAAAACTACGTACCACGTCACGTGGTGAAAAATTCCAAACTGCCGTGGCGCAGGGGTGGAGGCCGTGATAGCCCTCGAATGACTATTTAGGCCTAGCCACATGGCACGCGTTTGCAAGCAACTGTTCGTCAAAAGCGCCGGTCGCGGAAGAGGGGACGCGACGTCTTGGGGCGTGAGTGTGAACGGCGTGAGTGTGATCAGCGCGTACGCGTATCGGCGCACGCGCCGTTACGCGTACGCCGGCGTCCGTCAACCAGAACGTGATACCGTGACATCTCCGGCAGCTATGCCTAGTGACCGTCGTTTCGAAGGCACCGCCGAGTTCTGGGAAAGCACGGAAACTACGGTCGCAAACGTTCCTGACTGACCGCACCGTCAACCAGTACGACAACGACACGGCGAACTACCCCGAGTGTTACAAGTGCGGCGTGGTTTTGTGCTGAGTTCGAGCGATGCTGGCTGTCCTAGCGCCGGTCTTGGTGCACGGCGGCCAAGTGAAAACGCACTTTCGAGTATCTCTGCTCCCGCGCTTGTGCCTGTGTTTGTTGCGCTCTCAACGAGTGAAAACGTGCTTCCAATGTTATAAGTTCGAAGGGTGAGTCCTCGTTTACTGCTCAATAAATTGAGTGATGCCTGTATTTTTCGTAAGCCTAGTGTTTAAAAATAACTAAAAAAAGGCGAGAAAACGTTGTTTAGGCAGGAAAAAATTACTCCGCGTGTAGTCGCTGAAAACCTCCAGGGAGGTAAATAATTACTGCCGTTTCTACGTTCAAAAACTCGGTTAGCATGAGAGTAAATTTTTACCTTGACTGTTACGTAGTAAAAAAAAACCAGAAAAGGTAGTGCGCTAGAAGACAAGCTGTTTACTCCCGTTCCTGGTTATTTTTGTTTAGTGTGGAGCTCCTCGAATGGTAGACCCTTGGGGATGGTTTTAATCGTGTCACAACTGTTAACTTTTCCTCTTGACCCCTGGAAGCAGCACTGCTTCGTACACGCATGGATCTCATATTGTTTCAATGGAATAGTAAATTTCAGGAAAGGATAAAGTAGCGAGAAGGTGAGGTGACCTTGTCGTGGGGAGGAACTCGTCCTCTGTTCCCCCCACCTCCTCCTTCCTGCTACTCTTCGTTCCTTTTGGAGCCGAGCTCCTCCAGCTAGCGTTGCTGCTGCGAAGAAGGATGGACGGAAGCCTTCCTGCTATCTGCCAGCCGTCGTGTTGTCGACTTGAAAGATGGAGACCAGCCTTTCACACAAACACAACACGAGACTATATTTACGAGACGGATAGTACATACACATTGATATACACATAGATGACAGCTTTGGTTGGTAGGACCTAGGTGAAGCTATCGGTTGGTAGGGCATTGCGGTGCGACCGTCGCTCCAATTCGGCAGAGCCGACCAGTGCATAGCACATCTCCAGCGACCTCAACCAGCGCCCGGACTCGTACTAGATGTCCCCTCTAGTACTATCCGCGCCCGAGCCCCGGTTGGGAGGACCTTGGTGGAACGATCGCTTCCATTCGACAGAGCCGACCCCAGTGCATCGCACTGCTCCTGCGACCGTAACCACCACCCGGACTCGTGCTTGATGTCCTCTCTAGCACTATCCACTCCATCCTCGCCAACCTTCGGGCTACCCTCCAACCTACTGCTTACCTTCGGCCTTTCCAACCTCCGCTTCCAGTCTTGCTTCCGATCTCTCCTGCCAGGGAAAAGGGGCCTCCTTATATACACCGGTTGCTCCGCCCCTGAACCCCTCACAGCCAGTCACAAACGGCGATCGAACAATACAGCGGGTACGCTTGCTGCCCACCACGCCGCGGGGGAGGGAGTGAGGGCGCCAAACCAGCTGGTGAGTACTGACATTCCTGGACAGGCTGCCTGAACTACTCCTTCCCCTGGGGCCGCCAAACACCTGTCAAGCCGGTTTCCAGTCACCAGCTGTACAATGCACCACAACAATGGTCGCCTCCTCCCCCACACGTTCACCACGTGGCTGTGCGTCCTTTCCGGTGCCTACTTGACCACCTCGGCATACCACATTCTCCCTCTCTTTCCGACGACCCTTACAGGAATCTTCATTAGGCTGACATATTCGTACGTAGAATCTGTGGGAGCTTGAGCAATGTCCTGCCACGTGAAAATGAAGTGACGTCATACTGCGGTCATGGCGCGGCTATCCGCGTCACGGAAATGATGCAAAAATGCACTTAAAGAATGGAAACGCGCCGCCGCGTATCATGTGGCATCCTATATGCTCGATGAGGGTACGATACGCATTGCGCTCTGCGTGCTGTCACGAAAACCTGTAGTAGACAGGGAACAAGTTGGTCTTATGGCTTCCGTAGAAGCGACCAGACGGCGCTACGCAGGTGTCATCGCAATGGCCAGTGTCACTAACATTTACCGCTAGGGATGCGGAGGTTTTGAGGCAGCGCACGCGTTCCCCCTGTTTACTGCATGGCGGAAGTGACTGCGACGTCTTCCTCTCTTCGCTCTTTGTCTTGCTACGTAGAAAATGAGAGCCACGTTCCCGCCCGCTCTGATCAAGTCCACCACAGGTTTGAAGCTCACGTGACAAAGAAAATAAAGGAACTGGCTGAGAGCACGTTTTTGCGCAACATGAAACAAATAGCCCTCCAGAAAGGAAGGGGAAGTGACAGGTACTGCGCTAAACTTCAACTGACTTTATTCACATTATGCAGCTGAGGATGAGAAGACATGCGAATGCATTCGTTACTGTGAAGGGTGTAGTGCTGTACGACAGCAGCTTTTTATTTTCAGATATTAAAACAGATGTATACCTGATCAATCTCCTCCCTGCATTTTTTTCTATGATATGGCAAGGCGTCTGCAGGCCCGCCAAGCGTATTTTTCTCACGCAATCGTGGCTCACCCGCAGGTCATGCATTCCGCAGGTAAATGTGTAACACCCGTTTTTTTAGAAATAACTCGTGGTCCCGTGCTCAGACATTGACATGTCATCCCGTTTGGCCTATGTGACTTTATCTCACACGATGGTGGTGTTTCCTACACAACGCCCGTGACGAAATCAACGTTCGGTATGGTATTTTTCCCGCTGTAACACTGCTTGTAAACGTGACCAATGCGTGGATGCAGTCAAGCCAACAAGCGTGGCATCGAGAAAAGAACAGGCACACCAAAGCTCGACTTCCTTCAAGATGTTAAAAAGCTTGTTTTCTCAAGACTTGCCTGCATCATGTGAGAACGCGACTTCATTGGCATAGACTCCAGGCAAATTGTGGCTTTTCCTCTTTTTACTACCTTAGAGTGTGCGGAATCATATGGCAGCAAGTCCTGTTGGACGCGTGGGCTGTGTTGGCAACAAAAATAGTCCTTGTGATTCTCAAGACTCTGAAGATTCTCAAGGAAGTATATAAAAAACTGCATGTTTCCCCTGGGATGGGATTTCGTGTGCAGAGAGCATGCCCTTTCCGTCATTCACGTGTTTCGGAAAAGCGGCTGAAACGGCGTTAATGCACTTGTCAAACGTTAATTCAGGCTTATTCTGTGAAACAACTAAGAATTCAATAGATTCTGGATCATAGGTTCCACCTCAAGACTTTTAGGTACGTTGACGACTTCTAGTTTTGCAGAAAGTGCAAACCACTCCAGCCAATTGCTGCAGTGATTCATGTGCAAGTGGCAGGCAGCATCCAGCCATAGGGGGGTGTGCTTCCTGGGATCCGCCCGAGTCACCATTGGCATGGTGGACGCGATGATAACTGCCGGCACTTAAAAATGAATGTCACCAGGCTTCAGGAAGGGCAACGAGGAGGCACGTGGGAAGACATGAAGGCTCGCTACCCTCGCTTATAGCACGTTGATCACGGAGCAAGAATATTCGGGTGTTCACACTGTGCGCGTGGGCCTGCCCGCAATGTGTCCCCCTGCACCGAGCCGTTCGGCTCCTAGGCCACAGATGGAACTTAGCTGCGCGTGATGCGCGCTGGCAATGATATTATTCTCAATATTCTAAAGTTTCGTTCGCCTGTAGGTGCGCAAAACTAAAACACGATCATATTTACTCATTGCACATTTAGTGAAAATTATGCCTAGTTTATTGCTCCGCTAACATGAATGTATCTGGGGCTGGCTATCAATGACGTGAACGCAGTTTGATCGGGCGTCAGTAAAAGCGTATTCAACTGCCGCTCGTGGGCGCCGCTTGTTTTCTTCATGGAGGTTTAAAACTTCCTTGGTTTCGTTAGATCGAATGGCGGAACAACACATGAAAAATATTGAGAGGCCCTTAAGCTAGGCCTTAGGAGTTGAATGTGATATTGATGTGTGGTCCCATTCTCATCGCGCTCTCCACCGCTTGCCATGCTCTTCAGTCACCTAGCCACGTGGCTGTCATGACACCACCTGGCAGAAAGGGCGAGCTACTGGTGTTACTGCGTGGCCTCCCTCGTCGTCTGGCGCCATTGGAAATAGATCCGTCATCAAACCTCGCTGACGACGACGGCACAATTACACATGATAAAGACATGAACTAGTTAGTAATGGCTCATGTTGATATGAGTGGAACGTTATATGGAACACGGACAATGAAGGCGCACCTGGGCGTTTTCTTGTTCGTCCACGTTTCGTGGAGAACCCACCTCTCAAGCCGAAGAACGCACGAGGATGCATGAGGGGTGGCGGAGCGTAGGAAGCGACGCTACTGGCCCTTTGAGGAGTATGGGCATACGCGCTAAGGGTATTCTCTGGTACATCTCTATTAACACTATCCAAGCTAAAGTTCCAACTGCCGTCCAAGAGACACCTTACTTATTAGGCAAAGGCGCTGCTTTTTCAGAAAATTGGGCGTTGGCATCCTGTGCCGAGTTGCCTCTCTTGCTGCAGTTTCCACTGCTCTATCTTTACTAGGTACTGTTGAAGCAGTAAAGGAACACCATCTCCCCTACCTTTAGTGGCGTCTTCGGCCTCCGTTATGTCCATGATGTGTTCCACTGCGTACTCTGTTTCTTTTGATCCGGCAACCACGGCGTAGGAGCAGACGCACTCTGCTTCTGCGTGTCCAAAACGGCGACACTGAGAGCAGCCCGGTATAAAATTCACGACAAATATGTCCCGAACCTTCAATCGCAGGCACTGCACATTCCTGCATGGGGCGACCACCAGGGCTAGTCCACCAGCTATTCTGATCTGATGAGGCAGGTCATCAACCTTGACTCCGCTATTCACCTTGACAGGTGTCGTCCTTGTGGAATACTTCTCATTCACACGTTGTTCTCGCCAACGCTCTCATGCCACCTCTGTAACTTTGCCGAACGCCGCTAGCGCTATGCGCACATCGTTGTCAGCCACGCCGTGCCCCCACCTGTTGCTCCTGGGGCTCGATGACAAAGCAGCGTCTCCCCTTGACGTAGAGTTCTTTCAGTTGAGCCACACGCTTTTAGGCCTTCGGACCATTCACAGTGGCTGCCCACTATCGATTTATCACGTATGCGCCGAAAGGCAGTGCGTCAGGAAGGAGGAGATCTTTCTCAAGAGCCTCCCTGAATCTGCCTTGGACGGTCGCACTCGAATATCACCGTGTAAAAATAACGTGTTCAAAACAACACTTCCTGTTGGCAGATTCGGCATGATCATCTGAAAATCCTGGTCAGTTTGAATTGCCAACCTGTTTGCGAAGCCACCAAGGACCGCCTTGTCCGCTGCGCGGGAGCCCAAGATTCCTGCGTCCGACGCGTGTGACTGTGGTTCGGAGTGCAGTGCACGGGAGGCCACTGGCATCTGAACGAGAGGCAGGAGCAGTGCAGCAATTAGGAGATCCCTGGATGAACCCTTCAACCAGGGCGACAAGAAAGGCGTAAGCAACGTTGAGGGACCACTGGCCAAGACTCCACCGGCTAGACAGGCAAGCCTCAGACCAGAACCTTGTGTCTCAGTGGAAAAAAAATATTCACAGCATATCCACGGGGTGAATTATGATAAGTGGGCGAAGCTCGGGAGGGAATCGTCGGTAAACCATGAATCTTCCGTGTAATTCGCCCAGTCGATCATCATGTAAAGACGTGAGAAACACTGTGTGTATATATACAAATCAACTTTTTTTTGTTCTTAGACGATGGATGGCTTGCGTTCTAGTAACATTCTAATAAGTAGTTACATTCTAGTAAGGGGGAGAGGCCAGAGCGTCTTACGCAGCCCCTTACACAGGCCGGAACGCGCACCGCGTTTGCCGACGCAGAGGCCACAGCGTCTTACACCAGCTTCTTACACTGGCCGTAACGCGCTAGCACAAACGCGTAGAAACGCGCAGTCTTTCGTTAATGTTGGGCATTTAGTGTCATCGTGGTACATGTGTCCATGTGTGCTTCGTGGCGTAGTGGCTAGCACCGCGCGTTCGGAAGCGAGGGGTCCCTGGTTCGATTCCGCGCTTCGGACACAACGTTCGGAATTTTTTCTCATGGTCGACCAAGCGCGATCCGACACGTACGGGGAACGCGCGCGTCGCGGCGGCAGTCGGACGCATGTCACGTCGGCTCCGTCGGAAATCGATGAACGTTGCGGAATTTCGAAAAATATCCACATAAAACTGGTATCAGCGTTGCGGCGAAGTCGGCAGGCACCTCTGGATACCTATTTTATCCAGGTAGGCCCATTTTTCGGCAATCTGCAACTGGTTGAACTTCACGCGACGCCCGAGCCCGGCTGAGCCCAACGCCGGCCAGGCTTACGCCGGGGCTCCTCAGCTATGGCAGCGTCCACGAAGACAGGCTACGACCCCAGCACGATGCAGTGGGTTGAAATCCAGGCCGCAGAAGCGCGGCGAGACCCCATACCAGGCGAAGACGAGTACCTACAGATCATGGTACGCCAAATGCAAGAGAAGCTCGCTAAAATCAAGCCCCGAGGCTCGACGGCCGCCGCCCAGCCACAGGCTCGCAAAACAGGATCGACAATCACAGCTTGCAGAGCGGCGCTGCAAGCACTCGGAGCGATCAGACGCGCCTGCATTGCGCTCCTGCAATTTTTCGATTTTCGGACCGAAATGTTTTCCGACGGACGTACTTTGGGCACGAACGGACGCGCGAAGTTTCCCTGAACCTCGGGACCCCACGCTCAAGGACTTTCCGACGAAATTTCCAAGTGAGAATTTCGATTTTCTAAGCCCTCGTTGGGTACCTGGTCAAGCTAGGCCTAGCGAGCTCACAAGGAACTAGGCCCAAGGGGCCTCGCCATCTCCGCGGCCTCGCTGCAGTGGGCGTCCCGCCTCACCGCCGCATCGCCGGCTGCATCAGGCGATATGCACTACACGGTAGAAGGGACAGACATTCCTAATGAGGAACTGAACGACGATTCGTGGCAGCCACCGCCCGGCCTGCGAGCCCAAGAGAAGCGTCGATCGGAGATCCGTCGCGCAACGCCGAACCCGAGGGACGCAGAACAAGCGACGCTCCCTCAAAACGCCCCAAAACCGCGCCCTCCCACGCAGAGAAGACGCGGCCCACTACCCCGAATGCCCGCCGACACCATCCACATCGTGGGCAGACCGAAGACCCCCATCGCCCTTACCACAATCCCACCGTGGCAATTATACGACGCTTTGCTCAAGGCGGCGTCATTGCCCGACCAGCCACCGGCAACGAGAGACCAAGTGAGAGTCCACCCAACCAACAACACCTTCACCATTAGTGTTCAAGACTCGAAACGAGCGCAGACGTACCTTAGAATCACGACCATAAAGATCGGTGACGCAAACGTGGACTTTCACATTTACGCCCCTCCGCCCGATGACGCCTTCAGAGGTATCCTCTTCCACGCGTTTGACAACTTCCCAGATGAGGAAATACTGAAGGACCTGCAGGACAGTAATCCAACCCTGCAAATAGTGGGCGGTAGACGCATGGGCCGCACGAACCACGTCCTCGTCACTATGCTTGGAGACCACCTGCCACACTGGATCCTTTATCACGGGGTTTTGCTCAGACTTCACCCGTACTATCCTCGCAGGGAAGCCTGCTTCAACTGTAGGAAGACGGGCCATAGAACGGATGTATGTCCGCTTCCCAGAAGTAACCGATGCCGACGCTGCGGGGCAGACCACCCGCCCCCTCAACAAGGTACAGAACCGACGTGTCAAGCACGCTGCATCGTCTGTAACGGGGGGCACACCACCAACAGCTCCAACTGCAAATATCGTTTCGTTAAGAAGCCCTCGCCGTCTGGCACAAACTCCACCCGCGCCCAGTCACCTCAACGACCGTCGATCCTGCGAACCGGGTGCCCGCCATCCCGAGACGAATCTTTCCCGCCTCTCGGCCAACCACCGCAGCATGAACGGGCCAGTCGTTCCAGGTCCCGTACCCGCAACAGATCCCGGTCCCGCTCGAAATCCCGGTCTACAAGCCACCACTTCGTGTCCTCGTCCTCCCAGGGCCCTTCGACGTCGGTCGCCTTTCCCCCTGGTTTGGCTCAGGGCTCATCGCAGTGCTCGTCCAGTCCCACAAAGGTGGCCTGGGGCAAAGGACTGCCGTGCTCGCTCAAGCCTTCGTCACAGGACCCTTCGCCGGACACACAGGTGAGGGAGCTGGTTAGGGAGAATGCCTCTCTTAAGGCGCAGTTGTCGTCGCAGCAGTCCCAAATCTCCACACTCATATCCCAAATGGGAAAGCTAACTCAGTACATACAGTCGCTTGAATCCAAATTGGGTAACTCTCTCCCTCAACCGGCTCTAACAACCGTCTCGCAGCAGCAGCAGCAGCAACAACAGCAGCCGCCTCCGGCGCCCCTGGCGCCGCCAGCTGCCGCCACTGCGGGAAAGCGTAAAGCAACCACTTCGACCGCGTCGCTCCAAATAGACGCTGACATTACTGCTGCAATCACAAAAGCTGTAGCCGATGCATTTCAGGTCAGTGACGCAAAGCTCGAAGCCCGCTTTAACGCGATGGATGCGAAATTCGAGACGCGTCTGAATACCATGCAACAGGCCATAGACGCTCGCTTCACAAATCTAGAACAAGCAATCGCGAACACGCACGCTTCTCACAACGCCTTAAAACAGCACACAGAAAACGCGTTCGCTAGCGTCAATCAGCGCATCGGACTCGCCCTCCCCTCCGCGCACAGTTGCCCCTCAACGCAGAAAGGGGCCACCCCAGGTAACTAAGTATGGCACACACAAAATTGAATGTTTGGCAGTGGAGGTACCGGAAAAAGCGGAGCCATCTACAGCAGCTTGTGCAGAAATTGCGGAATGACCAGCAGGCTAGCACCGAATCCGTTCCGGACGTCATCGCGTTACAAGAAACGTCCGCCGAAGCCACCCTTCCTAGCTACACGGCCTACCAGCAGCTCGGTCCGCAGTTATCCCCTTGCACTTCCACGCTAGTCCACAACAGTCTCACGGCCACACAGCATGATATAGAATGCACAGAAATCCCACACACACTCATAGAAATCCTACCACGAAACCGTACGGATCGGTCGCTATTCGTTCTAAACATATATTGTTCCCCGCGAGCGAAAGTAGACAATTTTTCTTGTATTTTTCGCAAAACGCTAGCACTCGCCGGTGATGCGCCACTGCTCGTCCTCGGCGATTTCAACGCAAGCCACCCTGACTGGGGCTACCTCCACACAAACACCCGAGGCAGAAAACTATGGGCACTCGTGCAGGACCTGCGCCTTACCTTGCTCAATGACCCGCAGCAGCCGCCCACGCGTGTGGGAAACAGTGTATGCCGCGACACATCGCCAGACCTCACGCTATGCAAGAACGTGACGCACGCGTCCTGGGACAACACGGGCCTCCTCGCAGGCAGCGACCACTACATCATCGCGATCGCAATCGAGACCCCTGTGAGCAGAAAAACGAAACCTACGGCTCGCATCACAGAGTGGCCGAAATTCCGCAAGCTTCGTGAAGAAAAGGCGCCCGACACCATTACAGACCTCAACGACTGGATCGAATCCTTGCAAGATCACGTACAAGCCACGACGCGCGCGGTTGAGACCACTGCTGACATGCCTACGACTGACTGTCGCCTCGTACACATGTGGGACGCACATACAAGCCTCTTGCGCAGATGGCGATGGCAACGTCATAACAAGAAGCTACGACGCCGCATCGAGACTCTTTCGCGCGAAATTGAAACCCACAGCGTCGCCCTTGCGCGACAGCAATGGGGCCAGCTGTGCGATGGGCTCAATGGGCAGATGGGATCCAAGAAAACGTGGCACCTACTGCGGCACTTGCTCGATCCCTCCACTTCAAAGTATTCTGGGCAAAAGCAACTGCAGCGGCTCATCCATCGCTACCCTGGCACGGATGCCAAACTGCTTGATGAACTCGCCGATCGCTACGTCAATCTCGCCTCGCCAGGCGCACCACAGCCGACGCCATTGCCCCCTTACGCCGGCAATCCAAATCCACAGCTTGACGCCGACTTTAGTGAAGCTGAAATGTACGCTGCTTTGCTTAAACTGCGCACAACCTCGGCACCCGGAGCCGACGGCGTAACAAACAAAGCTCTTCGAAACCTTGACCTTAAATAATTGGTTTGCCCTCACCAAACATGCGCTATTACGGGTAGAGCCATTATGACTATTATTCATAAGATCCGATCTGCGTTCGAATGTTGCGATGCGACTAACGGAGGTGCAGCTATCTTAGCTTGATCTTAAAAGAGCATCTGATTGTGTCTCGCAAGCTATCTTGCTTGACATCCTAGAAGACGTCAATGTTGGCTCTGTCATTAAAAATGGGGTAGCTTTGACATATCGGAACTCCAGAACGCGTTAAGGCGTTCTTGAATTCCGATATGTCATTGGGGAGTTCCGGATTAACGTCATTGGAGTTCCGAATTAACGAGTCATTGGGGCGCCCGATTAGCAAAAAGCGTGCTATTCGGCAGGGCTGCCCACTGAATCCCCTACTGTCGGGTATTTACATAGAAACTGTGTTTACAATATTTGAGAGCAGTAGCATACGGGGATTTGGAAAATAAACATCGGAAGTTAAAATGTTGGCGTATGCAGACCATGTCGTGGTGTGCTGTATGTATTCGCAACTCCAGAAAAAGTGCTTGATCTGGCAACATTGCTTAGAAAAAGAAATATGGCTTCTATATCCAGGGTCACGGCCGCGCTTCCGCTTAGCGCTGTGCTAAAGTTTCTTGATTGCGGGTTCGAATCACGATGCTTCGTCGAATGCGAAAGGATCTAATATTAATTGGTGTAAAAGATTTGAGCGGCGAAACAGCGGAAAAAATTGCGCTGTGCGTTCAAACGTCGCACTTGTTCGGAGACCAGCGTCAGATTTTCTTAAGGATAAAGAGCCTTTCCAGCAAGCCTGAATTTGAAGTAGGTAGGTACGGGTTCATGCGTAGCAGGCCTTTCCGAAAGATACAAGCACTTGTGCGCGGCGTTGCTCCATTGAGTACAAATGCGTCACTTATAAAGGTGTTAAGAGAGTTGCAGTTCTATGCGCGGTGCCGGAAGATAAACTTAGAGGCGCGGTGAACAGGTCGAGGGCTTAAAAGTTGGAACGAGCGCAATAAATCCTGAATTGCCACCACATGAACTCGAAATGCAAACGCGCTACGTTAAACGATCACACATTACCTCCATAACAACCAAACAAATTACGAGGCGCCGCGCGCGCATGGGACGAAGGCGGGGAACGAAGGCAAGCACTCGTTTCATATTTACTTGCTACAATGCATGCGGACAAAAGTACATACGTCAGCAATAATGTTACTGTTGTTCAGGTTGAGCATGGGCACACTCAGAAAGCGTTACACGTATACACGTATAAACGATGTCGGTATTTCGTTCACGCGCTTGCCTAAACTACACTCCGGCTCTTCGAAAAGCGCGCATGATAATAAACGCGCGCACACGCAATCTGTGTACTCACCGGGGAGGAAGGAATCGTCACGAGTGAAGTGCCTGGACCAAACTAGCATAGTTCCCGTCACCTTCTTGCCGATGCGCAAGTTCCTAATCCATGTTGCCCTGCGCGAAGCGTCGTCTGCTCCTTTTCTGGAACCGATGAAACGACGTGTTGCTGTCTTTGCATCGCGATGACACGCACTGAGGCACGCAACAAGTCTTTTGATGAGGATTCCTTCTTTTTCGGGCTGCTTCGAGGCGGCATGGCGTCGATTAAGGAACTACAGAGGTGTTTTACAGCGAGCGGTAATGCGATACCATGCCGCGTTTCGAGGTCGACCTTCGATCGGCTGGTTCCAGGAGCGTCCGCTAGGTGGCGAGCATTTAGATGGAGTCGCGAATTGTTACGTGGTCGTGACGCACGCTGCACTCAACGTGAAGTAGGCAGTACTCAAGCGATGTCAGTCGAACTGCTTATTGGGCGAACTTGTGCCCAGCAAAATAAAGCCAATGACAACGCACAGCAATAGCGGCGTGAACAGTCGTCGGTCGACGGAAAGACTGACAAACGGCGCAATGCGTCGGCTTTTATACACACGTCATAAAGCGCTCTCGCGTTATCTCTGGAATTCCAGAAGTCATTCAAATGGATGCGTCAGGCATGCCAAGTTTTCAAAATGATCGACACGGTTCCCAAATTGATATGCAAGATAAACGCGGCCTGCGTTGCGCGTAACAGAAGGTGATAACGGCCCTCCCGCAAGCACTCGCAGCAAGCGCGCGGTTCACGGGAAGGTGATAACGGCGTTCTCTTTTAAACAAATGAAAACAACCGCACGTGTCAGTATAAAGAAAGTGTTGCCGTTACTGTCACAGTAGTGAATAGATTCAGGAATGCAAGTGCCAGCCACGTCACCAGGGGAAAGTGCTCTTGGCTTTGACATTGATAGTGCTTATCAAAACCATGCATTTTTGCCTATGTTAATCGGGTGACAATACCCGTTAAATATCTAGGTGTCCGGCTGGAATATTAAAAAACGATAATGAATATTGGCAAGAAGAAAACGAAAGAGACAGTGCTGAAGGTGAATAGGTGGAAAGGTAACAATATGTCTGCTTTCTAAAGCTACTTTTGTGCAACCAATTGATTGTCTCAAAACTGCGGCATGTAATGCAAGTGTTAACATTGTTCACGGGCCAACATCATCAAATATTCGCTATTCACAGTATTTCTTTGGGCTTCAGTCTGGGAGAGGTGGAGCAGAGCTAATTTGTTCAGAAGAGTGAACGATGGAGGGTTGAGATTACCACACCTTTTCATTTAGGCAGGTTGTTAACAGGTTCTTTTTTTTTCTCTAACGAGATGATCATTTCCTGCGCACGATGTGCCAGTTGAGGTTAGTGGGAGCTTTGCCTGAATATGTGGTTGGTACGGATCACATGACAGGGTCTGTTTGCAGATTCCTTGAAGAGGTTGTTTTAAGTGTTCGCTTCTTGGTGTGTTAGATTTCCTAGTGAATAACTTTTTTCCGTGAAGCGTAGCAGGCTGTACAAAGATATATGTTATGCAGTATTCCCAGTTCCCTTCCATGTATAGGGTCATATACAGTGGGGGCCAAGACCTAGACGTCCTTAAGCGGGTGAAAAGAATTGAAGTAGCACCCGCTGCGAAGTAATTCTTTTATAAACTTCATACAAGCACCTTATCTGTGAAGGCATTTTTAGAAGATCGTGGTTTGTTTGCACTTTGATGATCAGATTGTCTTATATGTAAAAAACGAGAAACCACTGACCATGTTTTTTTACATTGCTGAGAGGGCGTTCAAAGAACAATAAAAAGGATATATCTGAAGATTCATACGTGATCAGGTTGCTTCCACTTAATGATAAAGAAGGCTTGCCGCTGCATTTAATTATGTTAACGGGCGTCCACTGCCTATGGCGTGGTCCCATGGCAGGGTTTGATTGTGAGCCTGATGGAAAGAATATACTTACTAGAATGTCTAATAAAATTTTCTCAATTGCAGAAAACGAAGGAATGTCAACCTGAGTGGTTGTCGAGGGTTCCAGCCTTGACAACACTCAAGAAATTCTACATGGTGTTTTTCCAGTTGCACTGAGTCTGTCTGTTGTTTAGATCTGCCGGAAATTGCTCTTGTACCGGGCATGTACAAATAGGTAATAGAGAAAAAAGAAACGGGCTGACAGACCGCGCAGCAGGTCGCGGTAAGGATCAAAGGGTCCCAGGTTCGATACTCCTGTCACCGAAGGCTTTTGTAATTTTTTATTTGCATGAACCTGGAATTTTCGCTCACGGACAACGCTGATTTTTCACTCACAACCAAAGACGCCTATATCGATGCGGACACCGACACCGCT
>JABSTT010004017.1:0-26970 GCA_013339685.2 Hyalomma asiaticum | reverse complement strand
ACCTTTCACAGCTGCATGTTTCTGTGTCATTATTCCCGCAGCGTATGCTCTACTATGCACTGAGGTAATGGTACATGCATGCTTTTGCATCTCAATTAAACATGTTAAAATTAAGTGTCACATGTGTTGTGTTGCAGTGTCATCCTGTGTTTTATGATGCATCTAAGGCCTTTACCATGTGCTCTACCATAGTGTACCAACCACTCTACCGCATCATGAATATGTCAGATGCTCTCCTACATCACCAATTTGCCAAGTGCCACATGTTGAGTGGTTGGAGTGTTTCACTATATTTTCCATTTTCCAAGTGCTCCACCACATCTCCAGTTTGTACAGTGACTGCATCCACATTGCCTTGTGTGCTCTGAATATGTTAACAAATGCTCCTCCATTGGTTAGGAGTGACACTTTATGCATTTCTAGCCACATTTTGAGGATTTTTTGTTCACTATCACGCGTGCCATATTTCATTTTTCACATCTTCACTTATAGGTAACATACTTTCGGTAAAACTGAATTAGCCGTCCAAGCGCACATAATATGGCATTTATTATTCTCTTGTGCATGATGGATTTAGTTATTTTGAAACACTACCATCCCACTTTGATGTGATACATATTTTTCTTTTTTTCATTTTGCCATTTAATATTGTATAATCTTAATATTATTTAAAAATACTGAAGTACTCTTTGTCAGTATCGATATTTGTATTTGACAACATACAATTGTATTTATTTTAATTCTGCACACCTTTGTATTTTATGTGTAATTTAAGCCCAGCAATAAAGATCTGTGCAACCAAGCTTGCAGGCTTGTCTAGCTTTTTGTAGAAATTTAAATGTAGAGAGAACAAGTGCAGAACCTTCCCAGACACTTGTAATGAGACATATAATCATGTCAAGGTGCCTTATTATTGATGCATTTTCCCCCAAAACCATTACGCTGGATCTCAACATATTACGTTTTGCAACATTTTGTCAACAATTTTTCAAGATTGCTGTTCACCCCTTACAAAAATGCCATATATGGCGATATCAGTAATTGGGCATATGCGGCTATATATGGTGCATGCCCGTATGTGGCCATATTTGCCCATATCGTGATGGAAAACATATATGGCAATGAAAGACCAACACGAGGAATGCCATATAAGACTGATACTTATTGGACAAGTATGGTTCCGTACGGACAAGTGCCATATATAGCCAGATATGCACATATTGCCATATATGCATATATGGCTATATATTGCATGTGTCCGTACGGAGCTGTATTTGCTCAGTAGGTATGAGTCTTGCATTGCATTCCTCGTGTTGGTCTTTCATTGCATATGTCTGTATTACGATTTGGGCAAACACGGCCACATACGGGCATGTGCCATATCTAGCCACAAAAGCCTAATTACTGATATCGCCGTATATGGCATTTTCCTAAGGGACAATCTTGCAACAATAAAGCAACAATTTGCCTGGCAACATTTGGTCAACAGTGTGACAACTTTTCAATGTTGTCATTCAACATTTTCTTAATTCTTCAATACGGCAGTCAAAAATTTCTCAACAAAAAGACGTGTCAATATTGCAATTGTCACTAACTTTTCAACGAGAAGTCAGCGGCCAATTTTCAACAACTTGCAAACGATATTTTTCAATAATTTCTAAACATTTTACAATGGCCTTTGTTGACGTTGCTCAGTAATTTATCAAAATTTTTTCAACGATGATTTTCATAAGGTTTGCATCCATGTTCAAGCACTATCGCCACTGCAGGTTCGTCTATGGCACCGATCAGGCCAACGGGTGCCGGCTTCACCACGGACACATCATAGACACGTTCATCAACTACTCGCACCATGTGGACGCAACCCATTCTCCTGGATGGACCACAGCCTGCCATTGTTACGGCGTTGGGTTTCAGGTGAGAGGTGTTCACGTGCACAGTACACTTGATTTGTAGGATAATTTTTAATTCAGGTGTATGTAACGAGCTCTCTGTACTTTTGTTTTGTACTTGTTGGAAAAAGCGATCCTCCAAGGGAGAGTTGTTTTAATTTAAAACTTATCCAGCATGTCAAGGTCAATTCCGCCTGTTGGTTTGGGGAGTGATTGTTTGGAATAGCGCCTCCTCTATTTTTTTCAATGCCAGTTCAAACGCTCGCTCCACAGTGGGAACCTGTCGATCCAGCTTGGTTCACGGAGTTGTCGTAGCGCGACGCCACCTAAAGGCATGGGCTGGTCAGTCCGAGATCGCATCGTTGTTGTTGCCTTGGGGACGCAGTAGACGCTGTGTCCTCCTCCTACACAACGCGTCTTTCAGATTTATTTCTTTGCACTCCTTCACTTGTAGCTCTCTCTGGATGTGCTACGCGGCGCTTTTTCCGTTGGCGATTATCTAGAGCGGGGCTTGATGGATCAACAGCTTTCTGGTATCGAGGCATCTTGCGGTAACGTTATTCACAGTGGCTCATTGGTCGTTACATTGACGACCGCTTATCGCTAAACATATCAAGCATTGTACATTGTAACGTTCGTGTTTCCAGGCGCCTCGGTGATGAACATCATCTTGTGCGTGTAGATGGTGTGGTCCAAATAGCAGAAAATCTCCCTTCGCTGCAACCTAAAAACTTATTGCTTATCACACACGCTATCGGCTATCACTGGCACGCCACCAGGAAACGTCCCGTCTTGTCAACACCGACTGTGACAGGCTTGTATGGCAATCAAAAGGGTTTCGAAGCGGCGCCCCGCGCGTATAGGAGCTGATAAAAAATCACAGCATATCCACGGGGTGAATGATGATGAGTGGGCTGAAGCTCTGGAGGTTCATTGGTAAACCAGTGAATCATCCACGGAATTTCACCCAGGACATCATCAAAGACGTGCACAAACACTGTATGTATACAACGAAATGATTTTATTGTTCATAAATGGTAGCTAGACGTGGCTTTCATTCACCCTTCATTATAACTGCTTTATGGTTGGTAAAGTGAAGGGATAGGGGTTCTTGGGGGGGGATGGGTCGTAGTGCGAAGTTTGCAAGGACGAGATCGACGCAGGTTCCTCGGATGGTTGTGGGTTGCATGTGGTCGAACGATATGCACCTGAGACCATATTGTGATGCCATGTGTTGTATGAGCCAGTTGTCATCAATGATGTGAACGTTGAAGTCTCCCACCAGTAGGAACTGTTCGTGTTCGTACTTGTTTGGATAGTCTCACAAGGCGGTGTCAATGTACTTTTCGTTTCCTTGAGTCAGGTTGGGTGCGAGGTACATGGTCATTAGGACGATTCTGGAGTCGAAGAGTTTTACAGCGCGGGCTCTCAGCTCGGGATCCACTTCTCGGCGTCTCCGTGCAGCTTTGGCTCCGTGGGCTCGCACCTCCGGGTCCTGTCGGCGAGCGCGCGCTGCAGCAGTTTTCCAAGCCCTCCGATTTGCCGCCTTGTCACTCATATTCCAAGCGCGCACGGGCTTGCACCTCCGGGTCCTGTCGGCGAGCGCGCACTGCAGCAGCTTTCCGAGCCCTCCGATCCGCCGCCTTGTCGCTCATACTCCAAGCGCGCACACCACCGGAGAAAGAGGAAGCCCACCAAGAGTGAGCACATTTTATAGCGCTCACCCCTAGCGGTCTCCCATCACACTAACGCGCATAGAACGATCTCGATCTCCCATCCAATCAGATTCTAACGCTCTCCTATCACATTATAGCACGCATCTGCAATGCAGCGAGCGCCTCCACACCATCTATTGATCCATTCACGTACTGCGGCACCGCAGCGCCATCTTGTGATCATTCTAAGAACTAGAGGTGGCTACGACAACGGTGAGGGACTAGCCTATGCCCTAAGGAGCTTCGCCCCTAAAAGTACTTCCGACAGCGGCCATGAGACCTCCCATAAAGGGTACTCATCCCCGATGAACGTGAAGCCAGGTGACTGACGGAGAGGGTGGTCAACGTGTGGATCGGTTGCATCCGACTGCATTGAAAAAAGTGGAGGCATTGTTTCGGAGAGATAACGCACACAGTGTTCCTATAGGAATTCTTACATGATATTTTGAAAGCATTATCCTCGTGCGGACAAACATATATCGTCTGCGAATTATCAAAAGCAAGTAGGGCCTACAACATATTTAAAATAATTGTAAAGTGTTCGTAGTGCAGATGTGCACGCAACACGTTACAAGTAATGGATTGCAGTCAATTACATTTTAATGTGCACAATAAAGAACCCCAGGTGGTCGGAATTTCCGGAGACGTCCTCTACTGCGTCTCTCACAATCAGAGGTGGCTTTGGGACTTTCAACCCCGCAAATGAGTCAATCATTTTAATGTAATTTTATAACCCTTCATTTACTCGCTGTCAGGGGTAATGACTCTTGTAATCCAGTGATTCTTTTCCTGTAATCGATCACTTTACTCCGAGGCACCTACCGAAGCGCTGCGCAATCACCAAAAGGTTTGGAAGGTATTCAAATGGTACAACACCCCACTTTACTAGAACGTGTCCATTGAAATGGCCTTTAGCTTTGCGGCGGACGCCTTCACTGGAGAACATGAGAACATGATGAAAGCGAGCTTCGAGAGCGAACATCTGCTAAACGTGAACAAGGTGTCACGTTTAGCAGACCACCGCCACCACAGCCACCGCCACTGCCGCCGGCAGGACAAAGGCCCCTCACATTGCTCTCTGTCATTTCCTGTACTGCGCTTTTGGCGCCTGCGAACTTTTTGAAACTCACTCGCTATCGGCAACGGCTACGCTTCTCCTCTCTTAGTATTCATTCCGTCTTTCTGACTGTCCGTCAGTTATCTAGCCTTCTTATTACGTGGCCTGGCCATGGCTATTTGTTCTTAACGTCAGTTAATGTCGGATACCTCCGTCTCGTGTCTGACGCACTCGACTGTGTTCCTATGCCTTATTGTTGCGCTTATAATTCTTCGTTCCATCGCCTGCTATGTGGTTCTTAACTTCTTCTCAAGCTTTGTTATTCTCCAAAAACCTCGCCCGTATGTCAGTACTGGCAAAATGTAGTAGTTTTATTACATTCGCTTGAGTGATAATGGCAAGTTTCTGTTATGAGTTGGGAATGCCTGCCGTATACACCTCAACCAATGCTTATTCTACAGTCAATTAGTTTACTATTGCTGACTTTACCTACTGCTTAACGCTACTACAGCCCCGTCAAGCTACTGCTATGACTAGCTTGACGGGACTGTCACGCCGTCAAGCTACTCACTGCAGTAGCTTTTAGGGGCGAGGCACCTTAGGGCCAAGCATTGCTCCTACACAGTGTCTCTAGTCGCCGTCGCTGATTCGAGAGGAGTCCTCTACAGGCGCTGCAGTGCACAGCGCTCATTCGTGTCCCGCGCTTTCTTTCTCTCACCTTGTCCCTCCCTCGTCGTCCGTAGCTTCTGCTTTGCATGGAGTCCGCTAGAGTCGCTGCGGTGTCGGGAGAGATTATACTGGATGGCAGCGATGGAAAAAAAATGACTTTTAATAAATACCGAAAGGTCAAGAACGAAATAAAGAGGGAGGCATTTTATGATAGTTCAAGGGGAAGCGCTTTACTGTTTGAAGCGAGATCGGGCTGCCTTAGAACGCGTAGTTATAAAGCGAAATCCAGTAAAGAAGAATAATACACATGCTGTGAGGAAGATGGGGAAACGATGGAGCATGTTCTGACGGAATGCGGAAATATCCACCCAGGTTTTCGTGTGGGCACTACCCTACATGAAGCCTTGGGTTTTAGGGACAACAATGGAAAGCTGAACATACCCGCGATTGAAATAAGAGACGGTTAGAATACTGGTGGCAGAAAACTAGAGAGAACTGGACCAAAATAATTATAGGGAAAAAATAAGGAGTTCCTGCCATAAGGGGCAGAGAACTGGGTTACCAATTTCCGTTTTTGCTGGAGTATGATTGATTTAATTGGTGTAGATTTAAAAGGCCTGAGGACAACCTAAAGAGAGAAGGCAAAATGAAGAAGAGTTCTCAAATTTTTTTACGAGCCTGGTGGACACACATGTCGCAGCCCCGTTGAAAGGGGACGCTCATAGCATGTGTGCTCATCCGTTTTTTAGGGTGATGACAAGCATGTTCAGTGGTTGCCTTAGGCGGCCGCCAAACTTGACATTCTGCCAGCTTGGGTCCCAGCGTTCAGCTCGTTTACACTGAAGGTAGCGCCGGGGCT
Source organism: Hyalomma asiaticum (assembly GCA_013339685.2). Taxonomy (NCBI): domain Eukaryota; kingdom Metazoa; phylum Arthropoda; class Arachnida; order Ixodida; family Ixodidae; genus Hyalomma; species Hyalomma asiaticum. The sequence continues at coordinate 20,778 of JABSTT010004017.1, read as the reverse complement.
TCAGCAAGAATGAGGTAGCTTATTTATAGCAAGTTTGCTAAGCTAGAGGATTCTTCTCTATAGTTAGCCGCCGTTTTCTGAACAGAAAGAACGGGTTCATCGAAAACAACGGCCACGATTTTTCGAGCGAGAGCAGTGTCCACATTCCTTTACTTCTTTTTTTTAATGGTGGTGGTGCGTTGGGGGGAGGCGGTCTTCAGAAGTACGCTAATAGCAGCAGTTTCCTGATGGCACGATGTAAAGCTGCATGTTTTGTTGGCCAAGGCATGCTCTCAATTACTCAGTAATAATTACAAATTTGGAGACATGACGGAAGTGATTCCGGCGTGTGGATTAAACCTTCAGCCAAAGCTGCCGATACCTCCAGCAGAAACACCAGTCAAAGAAAAGCAATACTGATTAATCAGTTGCTCTAGTCAGCGAGCGGAAGTGGTCTTGCGAGTTGGCGAAAAAACAAAACCCCCACAGTCAATTGTGATGCGGACGTGACATATAACTTACGGGGTGGGGAGTGACTTCACGATGCCAGTGAAGTGCTTGTCCTTAAAACTGTACTAGGTTTCATGCTCACCCTACTCGTGTCCTTTAGCCTTCTCACAGGTATTAGTTTCAGCCGTGCAATCAGACTTCCTCCAATAACCGTTTCATAACATTTCATTATACCGAAGGTGAAAACAAACAAATACGGCGGCCCATATATCAATCACACTAGCGAATGAACATTACCAGTGTTCTCTTTGACTGTTATTAAAGCAACACCTGGGCCTACATTAATTTACACACAGCCCTCAAGCTTTAAAACTGTAGTCTTAATAGTATATAAATATAAGAGAAACAAAAATGCCTGGATGATTTGGTGACAATGCTCGTGCAACAAATGTCTGAAGCATTCACTCTCCCCCCCCCCCTAAAAAAACGATGCGCCCACGAACGCTCTGTTGTAAAGCACGGCACGCAATCCGCGCACTTTGGAACATACTTCCAAGGAACTGGATCGCCACGCACACATAACAGGTAATGTCCACTGCACGTTATATTAAAACGAGACATCTTGTTTTCGAAAGGTGTGGTAGTGCTGCTGAACACTGTGGAGCTAGTCTGCGATGACGATTCGCAGTCGGCGATGTTCACTTGTAGCGCGCCGGCACGCATCAAAATCGGCGTCTAACTGCAAAAGTGCAGGGAGCAGGTGCCTTAAACGCATGCTAAAGAGCTGCGTGAAATACGAGTACTGACCTCACAAACACGAGAAGCAGCCGTGGGCTCCGAGCAGTCTCGTTTCAAAACTAGAGTAATCCAACATTTTCATCGGTTAGGGCAAGTCGGAAAGCGGAACATTCTGCTGTGGTTTCTGCTTTGCATCACACTGCACCCTGGTATTTTCATTACAGAGTTGCAGTAGAAATTGGTGCGAGAATGGTGTCATAACAGGAGCTAAGTTTAGAGCGGTGGAGTGAAACGCAGCGCGCACCGCAACTTGCACACCTGCGCTAATGTGCAGTCCGCGCAGTACGTCGGAGGAGGAGAGTGGTCATGGGGCCCAACATGGCGCCTTGTCGCCTCGTTTCCATGTTAACCTAGAATGACAACACTGCTTTGGCGGGCGGCGGCTAGTGGTTGGGACAAAGGCTGACACCACAGTAAATTACGGAGGCAGGCAGCCACGCACATGTAGGCTCCCTAGTGAGAGAGAGAGTGAACGGCACGCGTTGACTATGGAAACGCTCTTTCTGCTGATGGACTCTTTACCAGCTCGCAAGGAACGATAACGCGCCCTGGTCCGCGAGAGACTACGCTGACGCAGGTAGCGTCTGCTAGCGAGTTTCTTGATCCAAGAAATTGGCTGCGTATATGCGTGCTTCGCTGCAAATGTCGTGAACATGATAATCTTCTGCCTGCCTTGCGAGCACTTACTAAGTAGATATTGATGCCATATATTGCTGGGCAAGGCGGGAAACTTGACCTTGTGCAGAATCCCTGGGTAAGCTAACTGCCTGGTGGGCAAGCACCAAATTGTCAGCAGAGGACCCTGTTTCTTGTATAGGATAGCAGGTCGCATTTTAGTGCAGCACTAACAAGACACGAAGGTCCGTTAGAATCACTTAAATATGTAATTTTGTAGTAAAGGAGAACCCCACCAGTACTTCACGTGCTGATCGTTGCCCTCAGATATGCGTAATATTTCCTGGTTGCATCGACAATGGTCACCAGGCAGAACGCAGCTACCATTCAGATGGCTGTTCGATAAGGCTAGTGCTTAAACTTTAGACGGGTGGCTGAATCATGTGACTGACAGACAGAAACACAAACCAAATTCAACATCCCAAGAAAGACTGTCGTCTTTAAAAACAGACTGTCACGCTGCACAACCATGCAATGGCGACCCCGTATATAGAGCCACTGATCTTGAGCTCCAATGTAGTGCCGGTGGAGATTCTCTTGTATGTAGGGAACATAAGTATCGCAGCGTGCGTGTTAACCAAAGGAAATCCGGAAATGGGCACGACCTACGACGTGAGAGTGCATTAACCTCACAAAGACCAGGAGCATGAATGACAACGCGTGTGTAAACACACACACGCGTTGTCACTCATTTACGTCGCGAATATGGTAATGTCATGGGTGATTTTCGGTAACACACAAACTATCCCCAGGGCTTCACCCACTCGTCATGATCTCACTTGTGGACATGCGGTATCTTTGTTGTGTGTGACTTTCTTTGAAAAATGAATAATATCGAAATCAAATTGAACACGAGATGGCTCCCTGTCAGTAGTTCTCCCTGATATTTGTATTCTGTACGACTCCTAAGCTCAGCTTTTCAGCCGTGAAGACTAGTTATCTCTCCTGCCGCCTACCATATTTTGTTTTAGGGTGTCTATCCTTAAACCTAATTTACGCGCTTATCTCGGCTTCAATCTTCAATTTCCTGCCGTCGGTAAAGCGTAATTTCTGAGATATTCGGCGTTAATCTTTTTTGTATTTCTTTTTGCATTTTTCTTCCAAGCATGGTGTCGTTAGCATTCGAGAATCTTATGTTTTGTGTGAGATCGTTCTGTCGGGAATTTCTGGTTTCATTAAGAAGGAGTAAGGTGGATATAGAATCTAGGTAGATTTTCGCTATAGTATTGCATAACTATGACATCCTACGGTGGCACAGTGCCTCCAAAGTTCATCCTTACTGAGTCAAACGCATATCGTATTCTAAGAGGGACACAAAGAGGGGTTCGTTGCACTGAGCGGATTCCTCTACTACATCATTCATGACATGATGGGGTTCTACTGTTGAGTATCCTTTCTTGAAGCCTGCTTGCTCTGTTGGTGATTAAATTCAAGTGTGGCTGTTATCATATTTGATATACCATTCGTGAATGTTTTATATAATGCTGAGAGTGGACCGATCGCCCCGTGCTTCAAGACTTTTATGTCTCGTTTCTCCCGAATAATTAGAATATCTAAATTTTTCCAAGTTTACGGCAGATTTGTCGTTTGAAGCATTGTGCGTATGGTGTCGCAAGCTTCCTAATTTGGACAAAAATAAAGAACATATGGGTAGATGTGGAACATTTATTTAATGTGTACGAGGGCATTGAAAGACACGCCTTCGGCTAAATCGTGTCGGAAGAATTTCTAGCTGGGCATAGCCTCACATTCTTGAGCCAAATTTCAAGCCGAACCTCACTATCTGGCTCGGTGGCTTGAAACAATGCACCTTCTTCGAGGTGACCCTAATCCTTCACTTAGGTGTCTGTTAGTGGAACTCGCACATCGGGTGTGTCGTGGGCTTCGTGTCACTTTATGTACTACGCTACCCACGAATGCCCAGTGAATAGCTTATGTACCAACACGTCGTTTCTTTCCTTCTTTCTTTATGCATGCAGCACCATTATACCCACGGTATCCTGGCTCTTACGTCTATATCAATTGGGGGTCAAAAGACAGCTACGGCAATGTCCAATTTTTGCCTACACTAATGTATTAATTATCCTTGATCGTCAATGTCCCTTTCATATAAAAAAGGCTGATGCTGTGATATCATATATCTTCAAGGAAACTGGACCGTAACACTGCAGGTTATGCCTTTTTCCCACCGATTAGTGATTTACTATCATCGAAGCCCAGCTCGGCGAGGTGATAAGGTGCTTAGGTTGACACGTGCGATTTTTCCCACTACGAATTTTACGCTTGGGCCTTAATATTTATGTCATGAATACTCGCGTACATAGATGCTGCCAGAATAAAAAGGTGTGGAAAGCATGGCAGGCAAGCAATCAGTTTTATAGAATAATTTTTTCGATTACACCTTTTGGTCATATAATTTATCAAAATTCATTGCATCTTAGAGTGAAGAAAATGTAATAGCAAAGCTGTTACTTTTTTTCCGCTAACGTGTAGACGGTCTAATCTTTAGGCCAACCAGAGGAAGGCAGAGGATCTGGCAACATCGATATTTAATAGGGTTTCGCGGTAATCAACAATTGGTGGTGTGTGAACAGTTAGCCTCGGAACTGAATCGATTTTGATACGAGTAGGGATGAAGCCGAATCCAACAGGAATAGCAATCGAATTCTATTCCAATAGTTTTTGAATACTATGACAAAAGCTTTCATAATAGCTCGGAAATGCCACGACATTTTATTCGAAAGAAAATTTTAATACGTAACAGAATAAAATTGCGACTTGATTTACCCGCGGAAGACAGTTATGTAAAGTGAAGTAGGCCTTCCATGCAGCAGTCACAAGAGCCTTTGAGATATTAAGTAACCGCAGTCAGAAACATACTGCTTGCCTTCCGTTGTCCCCGCATCCTTAACACGCTTTTGAACATGGCGTTGCGAGTTCACTTCTGGGGGCATCACAGTGGCAATTGAATTTGCATGTGAGGTGAAATTGTGTTGATTGGTACAATCCTGAGCCATCCAATCCAGCGCTAGTTATTCATCGCAACGCCATTGTGCCTAAGTATTGCCTACGGCTAGTATGAACTCGAAGGAGAGTACAATAAGTCGTGTGCGTACGTATATACGGTGACATTTGAGGGAGAGTAAGTGGGTGTCAGAAGAGGTCATCCTGTAGTTGGTCCTGCACTCTCAACGATTACATTACAAGTCGCTCAAACATGCCAAAGAAGGTGCAGAATTTTTGTTGTCTTCCTTTTTCCATTTGCTTCCCTTTTTGACATTTTGATCCACCTAATGAGCTTTGTTGAAATTCAAAATTGACGAATATTCCAAAGGCTCTTGCTTCTTGGCCCAGGTGTTCACTCTCGTCCTGGTGGCCTTGGGGGAGCTCATCCACGTCCACAGTGCGGACTTGCACTGCTGGTTGTACGTTTTGCTCCCCCGCCTCTTCATCAAGACGGGAACAGACCTTTTGAGCTCACTCCAAGCGAAGATTCAGAAGATCCTGTCCATAATTCAGTAATAATCCTATGCTTGCTTTGTTGCTTTTCACTTGATTTCCATCTATGTGTTTTAGTGTGCCGACAATCCTGAGTAATCTAACTTTCCAGAATGCGTGCCCAATGAGATTTCTCAGCCTCCTAGAACCATGTCTACCTGAAGGCACAGTGGGTGACGGGACAACACGGGAAAAAGTGTATATGTAAAACAGGCACGAGTGCTTTTTCAGGGCTCGTGCCTGTCTTCCATGGATTTTTCATCCATGTGTTCCCATCACCCGCTCTCTTCTGCTTAGAATTGACATTATGCATCTGTCAAGGCAGGGTTGTTATCGAACAAGAATTTCCTGAATACATGACGATATCTGTGGATTTGCTCGGCTTTTATTTCAAATGATAATGCATTCCCAATAACATTGCTGCAAACTAAATAGCCTGTTCACTGTAATTAGTGGATAAGTGGGTAGAATAAAGTTATGATGCAGCTCGAGATGACTGTGTTTAGTAAAGGTGATGAAAAAGTAATATACAATGACAATTACTTATTACTTTGAATAGAGAAACAACCAAAGTCTGCTTTACGGTCGTGGCGACATGGAGAATGTAGACTCTGTTTAGCACTAGATGTTGGTGGGGTTGTCGTGGTTATCCTGATGGCTTGGTGCTGAATTATTCGTAGCGGTTTTGGGTGAATAAAGTATGTATTGCCTCATGGGGTAATGTTTAATGTGAGGGTGTGAAGAAGCCAAATAAAGTGATGGCAGCTCCGGTCGTAAAAATAATGCGGGTTCAGCAATCAGAATGCAGTTCGTGTGATAACTTCCTTTTTAAATGAGTTTTAGAAATTTTAGCCTAAAGTCGAAGTTTACATAAAGTACGTGCATTCTTCAATTGCTAATGAGTAGTTATCGATGAATATAGGCGGAATGCACTGGCATGATTTATTTTGTCATGGAGGGAAAGGAAGCTTAGTTTTAGTGGGAATAATAAGAAGTCTAATAATTTTTTACCACCACAACATGTTATGACGATCAGTATTAAGCCATGTTCGTACCGTTGGTGAAGGTGTGTCATAATAATTGTTCTGTCGTGAGCATATAATACTCACATGGTGGGTGTGAGACAATTAGATGTGATGGCAGCAAACACCACAAGCGCCTGTTTGGATGTCTGAGTAACAAGACGTGACACCGGAGTGACCTTCTTAAACGGCAGCAGTTCTACAGTAAAACCTCGTTACACCGAAGTTGAAGGGGGAGTGGTAATTACTTCGCTATAGCCATTAGTTCGTTATAACCAATATGAGTTTCATCTATAGGAATTTCAATGGGAATTGCGATTGCTTTGTTATATCCGATAGTTCGTTATATCCCGGGTTCGTTATAACGAGGTTCTACTGTATGGGTGAGTAAGTGGGTGTCCGAAGAGGCCATCTTGCAGTTTGTCCTGCACTCTAAATGATTACAAGTAGCTCAAACATGCCAAAGTGGGTGAAGAAATTCTTGTGGCGTTGCGCTTCCTTTTTGACATTTTTTGTCCACCATAAGAGCTAAGCTTTGATGAAATTCAAATCTGATGAATATTTCAAAGGCTCTTGCTTCTTGGCCCAGGTGTTCGCTCTCTTCCTGGTGGCCTTGGGGGAGCTGATCCACGTCCACAGAGCGGACTTGCATAGCTGGTTGTACGTTTTGCTCCAACGCTACTTCTTAAAAATTGGAAGAGATCTTTTGAGCTCACTTCAAATGAAGATTCAGAAGATCCTGTCCATAATTCGGTAATAACCCTACGCTTGCTTTGTTGCTTTTTGTTTGATGTGCATTTAAGTGGTTTCAGTGTTCCGACAATCCTGAGTAATCGAACTCACATAAACCCAGTTATTCTTTATATCAAACGATTATCAAACGGTGGTCTAGTGGTTATGGCACTCGGCTGCTGATCCGGAGGTTGCAGAATCGAATCCCACCCACGGCGGCTGCATTTCGATGGAGGCGAAATGTTGAGGCCCGTGCGCTGTGCGATGTCGGTGCACGTTAAAGAACCCCAGGTGGGTCAAGATTTCCGGACTCCTCCACTACGCATCTCTAATAATCAGAGCTGGTTTTGGGATGTTAAACAGCACAAATCAATCAATCACTCCATATATAGAACATCGGGCATTGTGAAATGCCCCGACAAATAGGCCTTTTCTCGAGAAAGAAGGCTTTCCGCTTGTAATTGGGCGAACAAGTGGTGTGATTACGTGGGCGCCGGGTGAAGCATATACAAAACTACCAGTTGCCATCATGTGGTTTCTCCAGATGAGTCTTTCTAAATGGCAATCATTTCTTAGCGAAGTTCGGCGACCTTGAGTCTATCTATCTCTATCTATCTATCTATATGGAGGCGAAATGTTGAGGCCCGTGTGCTGTGCGATGTCAGTGCACGTTAAAGAACCCCAGGTGGTCGAAATTTCCGGAGACCTCCACTACGGCGTCTCTCATAATCAGAGCTGGTTTTGGGACGTTAACCCCCACAAATCATTCAAATCAATCTATCTATCTATCTATCCATCTATCTATCTAGCCACCTACGACTTTGTGCTCTCCTGGCCATTTCGTTAATGGTAATGCATTCCAATAACATTGCTGCAAACTAAATAGCCTGTTCACTGTAATTAGTGGATAAGTGGGTAGAATAAAGTTATGATGCAGCTCGAGATGACTGTGTTTAGTAAAGGCGATGAAAAAGTAATATACAATGACAATTACTTATTACTTTGAATAGAGAAACAACCAAAGTCTGCTTTACGGTCGTGGCGACATGGAGAATGTAGACTCTGTTTAGCACTAGATGTTGGTGGGGTTGTCGTGGTTATCCTGATGGCTTGGTGCTGAATTATTCGTAGCGGTTTTGGGTGAATAAAGTATGTATTGCCTCATGGGGTAATGTTTAATGTGAGGGTGTGAAGAAGCCAAATAAAGTGATGGCAGCTCCGGTCATAAAAATAATGCGGGTTCAGCAATCAGAATGCAGTTCGTGTGATAACTTCCTTTTTAAATGAGTTTTAGAAATTTTAGCCTAAAGTCGAAGTTTACATAAAGTACGTGCATTCTTCAATTGCTAATGAGTAGTTATCGATGAATATAGGCGGAATGCACTGGCATGATTTATTTTGTCATGGAGGGAAAGGAAGCTTAGTTTTAGTGGGAATAATAAGAAGTCTAATAATTTTTTACCACCACAACATGTTATGACGATCAGTATTAAGCCATGTTCGTACTGTTGGTGAAGGTGTGTCATAATAATTCTTCTGTCGTGAGCATATAATACTCACATGGTGGGTGTGAGACAATTAGATGTGATGGCAGCAAACACCACAAGCGCCTGTTTAGATGTCTGAGTAACAAGACGTCACACCGGAGTGACCTTCTTAAACGGCAGCAGTTCTACAGTAAAACCTCGTTACAACGAAGTTGAAGGGGGAGTGGTAATTACTTCGCTATAGCCATTAGTTTGTTATAACCAATATCAGTTTCATCTATAGGAATTTCAATGGGAATTGCGATTGCTTTGTTATATCCGATAGTTCGTTATATCTGGGTTCGTTATAACGAGGTTCTACTGTATGGGTGAGTAAGTGGGTGTCCGAAGAGGCCATCTTGCAGTTTGTCCTGCACTCTAAATGATTACAAGTAGCTCAAACATGCCAAAGTGGGTGAAGAAATTCTTGTGGCGTTGCGCTTCCTTTTTGACATTTTTGTCCACCATAAGAGCTAAGCTTTGATGAAATTCAAATCTGATGAATATTTCAAAGGCTCTTGCTTCTTGGCCCAGGTGTTCGCTCTCTTCCTGGTGGCCTTGGGGGAGCTGATCCACGTCCACAGAGCGGACTTGCATAGCTGGTTGTACGTTTTGCTCCCCCGCTACTTCTTCAAAATTGGAAGAGATCTCTTGAGCTCGCTTCAAATGAAGATTCAGAAGATCCTGTCCATAATTCGGTAATAACCCTACGCTTGCTTTGTTGCTTTTTGTTTGATGTGCATTTAAGTGGTTTCAGTGTGCCGACAATCCTGAGTAATCGAACTCGCGTAAACCCAGTTATCCTTTATATCAAACCATTATCAAACACCACGTTAGCGTGTGGGAAAATCTCAAGCTACTTCGAATAAAATAGGTGGATCAATCCCATATATAGGCCTCGCCACGGTGGTCTAGTGGTTATGGCACTCGGCTGCTGATCCGAAGGTTGCAGAATCGAATCCCACCCACGGCGGCTGCATTTCGATGGAGGCGAAATGTTGAGGCCCGTGCACTGTGCGATGTCGGTGCACGTTAAAGAACCCCAGGTGGGTCGAAATTTCCGGAGACCTCCACTACGGCGTCTCTCACTAATCAGAGCTGGTTTTGGGACGTTAACCCCCACAATCATTCAAATCAATCTATCCTATCTATCTATCCATCTATCTATCTAGCCCACCTACGACTTTGTGCTCTCCTGGCCATTTCGTAATGGGATGTATAGAAAAATTGGTATGCCACAACGTGACTGCATCAAGAACATAAGTGACAGGTCATAACATCGCAATCATGGGAGGCATGTCATGAGTGGCTGGATTTACATGCCACGGTCTTTGTGCTCTCCTGGCCATTTAGTTAATGGGATAATATACAAATTTGTATGCCACAACGCGACTGCATGACGAACATAAATGAATGGTCATACCATGAAAATCATGACATGCATGTGATGAGCGGCATTATTTACGTCACGTCTTGGTGCTCCTCTGGCCGTTTCATTAATGGGAGTACATGAAAATTGCGTGCCATAACACGACTGCATGAAGAACACAAATGACAGGTCATAACATGAAATTCATGGCATGCATCTCATGAGCGGCATGATTTACGTGCCACAATCTTGGTGCTCTTGCGGCCGTTTCGTTAACTTCATATGTACAAATATCAGTATAGAAGCTCAGGGGAAGATGCATGCCTGAATCGATGAACAGATCGCAAAATAGGATGTAGAGCAGGGAATGTCGCTGGAGCCAACGTTTCGACAAGTGGACCTGTCTTCTGATTTAATATCTTTACCACGACACTTTGTCTCAATTTATTTTCTTAGGATGCCTGCGCAATACCTGACTGCACAAGGTGTCCATAATGCACGCATAAAGCATAAAGCCGCCCTGAAGAAGACAAATCCACTTCTCGAAACGCTGGCTCCTGTGACATTCCCTCTTCTACATAGTATTTTGCGGTCTGTTCATCGAAATTAGTATAGCGAGACAACAATGCAGATCCAATTATGTGCCTGATGCGTGCTTCGCATTCCTTGATTCCCACTGCACGTGGGATCGTCCATTTTTTTCTTTGTTGTGATGGCCATTGTGCGCTATCATCTCTCATTTCTTCGGTGTTCGTTTGCGTGTGGAGTGTTCACCGTTCTCCACTCGCATTGCTGCGTAAAGCAGAACTGCCAGCGCATGCCTACCATACGGCTGCTGAAGTAGACTTGGCATTCCAAGCCTACAATAGTGGTATTATGGAAAACTATAGGTTGCACGCAGCAATACAAAGTAGAAGACTATTATTTTTCTTAAATTTGGCTTTCGCATCATACAGTAATATGCGGTGAAGCATCCTCAGAATTAGAAGGGGTTTTTTAGGACACAGTCCATTTACCCGGTGCGTGCTTATAATGAATTACGCCCGCATAAAATAATTTCGAGTATCTGTATATGGCCAACGTGTCAAAAAGTTGTCACCAAGCTCTCCGGGATGCTACTGAGGTTCTAATAAACGAAAAACAACTTACTGCTCTTTTTTCACTTGCTATGACTGGGAATTCTCTCCAAGTTATTTATCGATGACAGAATATATAAGTTACCGCCTTTTGCAAGTTCCGCCCCGCACGGTGGTCTAGTGGCTATGGTACTCGGCTCTGATCCGAGCTGTCGCGGGACTCGAATCCCCGGCCGCGGCGGCTGCATTTCGATGGAGGCGAAATGTTGAGGCCCGTGTGCGGCGATGTCAGTGGCACGTAAAGAACCCCAGGTGGTCAAATTTCCGGAGCCCTCCACTACGGCGTCTCTCTAATCAGAGCTGGTTTTGGACGTTAAACCCCCAAATCATCATCATTTTGCAAGTTCACATCTGCGCGTTGGCTTTGTTTATTTTTTTTTGTGTACTGCACGGTTGTGTTACTGATCTCTGAATTAACCGGAAACTTTGCTTGAACTGACTCCTCTGTAAAAAGCATAATTTGTCGTTACAACACACTACGCCGTCTTGCCGTATCATTATGATATGTTCAAGACATTATTTGGACATTTGTCACATGAAATCTGATTATGAAAGTGTAATTGAATTATACCTAATTAGCCACTCCAGGATTGTTGATGTGTAATTTTTTCTAGGCTTTTCCGGTTTAGTTCCTTTAAAGATAGACATTTCAAAGTTGCACGTGATTTTGGTTATACGCAACGTCGCACATTTCCGTTACGAAATGCTTCGGTTGCTTGAATTGCCAACGCTGCCAAATGCCGTAAACTTGCTAGACTTAAATTTCTTTTCTTGTTATGAAAAGGCCATCTTAATATTCAAACCAGAACTTGTTCAGAGACAGCCCAGCAACTTCAGATGAAGCAATCAATTTTTTTACACGGTTCCAAAACCCCATCTTGATGTGTACGCGTACTCCCTTTTTCGCTGAACGATAAAAGAGTGGAACGATTTGCCAGTATGTGTACTGAGTTCAACGATGTTTGAGGAGCTCTAAAAGAGTATTATAAAATTGATTATTGCTAGTGTTGTATGTACCCTCTCAAGATGTTCCAAAGTTCATGCTGTAGTTACTCACATTGCATATTATAGCACCGTCAAAATGTCGGTATGTATGTTGTTGTTTTCTTTCTTCTATAGCTTTGTATATTGTCTTTGAAAATATGCATTTTTTGCTGTTTTGTTTTCACTATACTTTATTTTTATGTCCTGTGTAAATTCAGTGTACCCACCCTGTTACGGCCATGACGGCCAACTATATTTCGAAATTTAAAAAAAAATTCTGTACTTTCAGCAGTGCAGCAGTACAATGCAGTGCTTAGTGTATAGTGTAGCCGTGCAGCTTATAGCTTAAGCACTGTTTTATGGGTGCATTATGGACATCTTGTGCATTGAGGTATTGTACAGGCATCCTAAGAAAATATATTGAGACAAAAGTGTGGTGGTAAAGATATTAAATCAGAAATCGGAACAGACTTGCCACAGGTTCATGTTCGTGGAAATATTATATGTTAACCGAGACATTTCATTTCTTTGATTCAACTCATTTCTTGTTTATTTTCGTTCTCTGTGCAGAGACTGTTTTCCGCATCGTAGTCATTTCAGGCAGCAGTAAGGTACATCACTGATCCGACGCAGACCCCAAACATCAAGGTTTGATTGACTTTTTTTACCTTGCCCATTCCTAAGTCTTAACGCATGTACAATTCTTAAAGTTGTTGGCACAGTGCATTTTTTGCCAATTTTCATAAGCATTTTTGGTGATTGTTGCTGAATGTAGTGTTAGGCGCGTTGCCTCTGTTGTATGGTTAATTTATTCTGTTAACTTTTTTTCCTGTAAAAAGTGCTTATGTCATGTTGGCATTAACAAAGTTAATTTCAATGGAAGGTATTGGCAGGTGCAGAGTAGCAGTTTAGCATGTAATAACAAAAACTTTCCCCCTCCCATCTCTTGATTTCGTACTGTACATTTTGCTACTCTTAATAACATGTCAGTTGCGTCTACATTCTTTTCATTCACGCAGCTTGGTGCAGCATAGCATGTCAGTTGCACTTGTTGTTGCGTTGAGCTGTACATAACATTTTAATCTCTACCTGCACCCTTTACAATGTCTCCTTTCAGGTCAAGGTCACAATTCTGCGATATCTGATGTCTCTGCTCCAAGCGATGGACTCGGGCGACTTGCTGGTCAACACGCCAGAGACACACTCCATGTTTGCCAAGATATTTTCCTGGATACACGATCAGAAGAGTCCTGAGCTAAATGGGGTGAGTGTGCCCTGCATGCGTTTTTTTTAATGTTCTGTGTATCGCAAGCCCATGTTTGCACGAGACACTTCCTGTGACCATAACGTCATGGTCAATTACAACTTCCTGGGCAGTATTTTTTATACTATATGTGAACATACCGCTTGTTTGTTGAATGATCGACGGCCGTTTCGCATTATTCAATTTTCTGGCGGCTAGGCTTCAAACAACGTTACTTGCATGAACTCAGATCCGCTGAAAATGTGGGCTGGGTGGCGTTCGCAGGTACTAAAGGCGCTCCCGTCACAGCCCGCTAACATCAGCGCTTCCCGTTACACGCCACCCTCGCTGCATCTGCATGTCTTCTGGTTGTTATTTTGCTACGCCTTTTTGATGCCCCGGGCAACGGTTGCAGCTGGAAGAGCTTTGGAAGAGGTCGCAGCTGTAAGAGCTCTGCGTAGTGTGAAGACTGGACTGGATCGCACACGTATTATATCAGGGCATTTTACTCCGCGTTCGAATGCGGCTGCATTGGTCACTTCTTTGGAAAAAATGTAAAGTGCCATCTAAATACTTGACAGTGGAGGAGAGAGCATGGATTATGTGCTTTAATCTGCGTCTTGGCGATATTGTAGCCGGCATAGACATCGCGTTTGCAAAGCTGGCTGTGTGATGTAGGATAGTTTTTGACAGTAAATAGTATTTGAGAGTTGTCACCTGCTCTCTGTTCTATGTCCTTCGATTTGCCGTATTAAGCTGCATTTTTATTTCTTTTCTATTATGAATTGGGCAGCCCAGTGCCGACTTTTGTAACTTTTTTTTCATCGTCGAAAGCCTCACCGACTTCTAAGGAAAGGAGAATGTTCAGAACTGTGAAAAGAGAAGAACTACAAAGAAATATAGATTGTGCAATATCAGTGTTAAGCACGGCTGTTCCGTAGTCAATGACCAAGACTACCCATAACACGGGGTAAATGGGAGTCTTCAAGTGGCCCTATTTATCGCTTTTTCCTGACAACGATTAAAGGTGCACATTACCAAACTGAAGGCCCCTGCTGGGTGTTATGTAATCACTAGCACACCCTACACTTCTACTCCATTTACTCAATAAACGCCACTACTGACACAGGACAGGCCAGTACACATTACCCTCAACATGGCGTCTGGTATCTCTCGTTCTTGTCGCGCCCAATCCTTATAATCGCTAGCCATCCATATGTAACATGGTGTCAGAAGTGAAGTAATGCAACAATATTATACATGGCCCTTCCACTCATACAACCACCGAAGCATTTCGAGCCAGGCAGCAATCCCGCGGAAGCGTGGTCGGAATGGAAAGTGGTGTATCAGCTTTATGAAGCAGCCTGTGAATAGAGCACAAAGCCAGAAGCAACATGGCGAGCTTTGCTACTTCACGTCATGGGCCCAACAGCGCGGAAAATCATTGAGACCTTCCATTTTCCGCCGCCAGCCGAAGGTGAGCAGAGAACCGACACGGTAGCAGCAAAATTTGAGCTGTTCGACGAGAGATACCTTCCGTACTAAAACATGACGCAAGCGACAGCCATTTTCAACACCATGTGCCAGAAAGAGAACCAGCCGATTGACGACTTCATTGCTGAACTTCAGCACCAAGCAGCAATGTGTGACTTCGGTGACAAGCATGACCGCCTCCTAGGCGATAGGATTATCGTCGGCATCCGAGACACAGTACTTCGAGAAAGGCTGTTCCGCGAGAATGACTTGACACTGGAGAAAATCGTCGCTACGTGCAGAGCGGCAGAAATCTCAAAGCAGCATGTGTCCTCCGCTAGCAACGACTTCGGATGGACAAGAAGCAACTGTGGACTACTTGAGCAGAAAAAGCAAGCAATTTCGACAACCTGGCAAGCATCACCCGAGAGGGCAACCAGCGTATCATCGGGAGAACAGACAGCCCACAGTAACAGTACCTCAGCGTACGTGCGGCAGATGTGGAACCATACACCAGCCCCGACTGCGTCCCGCCTACAGCTCTACATGTTACGCATGTGGGAAGTTCGGACACTACGCGACTGTTTGCCGTCAGAAGCAACGAACAGTGCAGGAAAAAGTTTGCGTACTCGCCGACCAAGGGGACGACTCTGACCAGGGATTATTCTGGGGAAGCCTCACAGTGGACGCTGTGGAAAGGGCATCGTCTGACTGGTTTGAAAGTGTGGAAGTGAACAGTCGTGTCGTTAACTTTAAATTGGACACGGGGTCGGATGTGAACATTCTGCCAGAGCAGCTAGTGTTGAAATGGAAGCCTCAACCAACAGTGAAAGCTACAAAAGCCAAGGTCACCACATATCTAGGTGAGCAACTCAACATTAAAAATGAATGTGAACTCTCTTGTTCTGTGAAAAACAAGAAAAACAAGCCTTGAAACAAAGCCTTGTAAAGTTCTTGCTGGTCAAAGGAAACCTTAAGCCAACATTTTGGAGCAGCTGCATGCACAGCACTAAAACTTGGTGCAGAGACTTAGGAATGTTGAAGCAGTAGGAGAGGCTTGTCCTCGAACTTGTCTGCAGCTTGAAGCAGTACTTAAAGAATTTCCTGACGTGTTCAAAGGCATTGGCTCCCAGGAGAGTACAGCATACACCTACTGCAGGATGCAAAGCCTACAGTTACTGCCCCTCGTCGTGTGCCATGTGCACTAGAAAAGACAAGGCGTTTTTCACTGGCGGATCCGGAGCACTCACCGAAATCCCGGAGGGAGCGCTCGGATTTCACGAATCCGAATCTGCCAGTGGAGTGCGAGAATGCTCCGCGAGCGAGTATACAGGAAGTCAATGAGCACGTCATACAAACCTAACTTCCGCTCCGTGCGTTTCCATGGGAACCAAAGACTCCTTCCCCGGGCACATTTTGACTGCAGCAGCTTCCGAGTTGTTTTCATTCAATTCACGCATTCTGTGCTCAAGCTTTATTACTCAGAGAGGACACTAAGCGCTGAATACACGGTACGATTCTGTGTTCGGTGCCGTAAGCTCCGGCATGAAGCGTACGATGGGTGGGGAGGGGAACGATGAGCACATAGGGACGCAGGCTGAGCCGCATTTTGCACCTTGGCATACGCGCTCGTAAGAATTCATGTCATCAACAAGTAGAAAATAAAGAGTTTTGCACATCCCAGCTATATAACACCATTGAAGAACACTCTCGATAAAGCTGTGCCTTCGCGAGCGACAAACACATCCAAACAGTCCTACGTCAATGACTACTCCGAGGGTAGGCTTAGCTAGAACGACGCCGCTTCTACCCCGTCGTCATTCGCGACGAACCGCGAACTCGCAATGAAGCGCTTACTTTCGCCAACACGATAAATATTTGTACTCACATGTCATGCGTTAACACATCCAATCGGTTTTGAAACATCGGTGTGGAGCACAGCGATGGAAACGAAGCGAGCCAAATCGGTGAAACGGCCAGTGCCACTGTTTAGCTTTCGTACCGCAGCTTCAGATCTATCGAATGTTTTGAAAACAGGTGCTGCTTTCCACTTTAAACATACTTACACTCATTTGTAAGCTATTTCATTTCACAACGCAATCACAGCCAATATAATACACGCCATACCGGCAAATGCAGCCTACATCACACCTATTCGAGCGTCGGGGAGAACCAAACGGTGGCGAGCGGCACGACACCACACGTACGGCGCACGACGCTACGTACAGCATGTCGTAATCCCTGTCTTCTGAGCTGGAAAAGCTTCTGCTTGTCCTGCTGTCGTCACTAAACGCGAGCTACACTTTCTGTACACTCCAGCTCCACACGCGCAGCGAACGCAGCCATTTTGACAGGCAAGACGGAAGTGACGCGAGGACGCGGCCCGCTTCCGCCCGAATCTGTCTGAATCCGTGCCTCAGCGCTGGAGCAAGTCTGAGCGCTCTGGCGCGGTTTGAGTTGCTCCGAATCTGCCAGTGAAACGCACCAACCCGCTCCCGCTCGACCAGTGAAACACGGATTCGTTGCGGCGGAGCAAAAAAACCTGCTCCAAATCTGCCAGTGAAAAACGCCGACAGTGAAAGCTGAACTTGAATGAATGGAAAAAAATGGCATAATCAAGCGTGTGATAGAACCGACAGACTGGGTGCATCCCATTGTTGTTATTACCAAAAAAGATGGAAGTGTACGAATATGTCTAGACCCAAGGAACTTGAATGCAGCAGTGAAGCGACACCACTATCGCATTCCAGTTGCAGAAGAACTGTTTGCACGACTCAGTGGGTGTACTGTGTTTTCAGTTCTGGATGCAAAGAGTGCATTTTGGCAGGTAGCACTTGACGAGAGCAGCTCGTACTTATGCACATTTGCCACTCCATGGGGACGCTATAGGTTCCTCCGGGTACCATTTGGCCTCAACATAGCCCCTGAACTCTTTTTAGCAAGCCATTGATAGTATCTTTGAATCTCAAGCTCTTGTAACGCCATACTTTGACGACATTTTGGTCGCATCCAAAACACATGATGAACATGTTATTCACTTGCGTAAAGTACTCAGCATAGCACGAGCTAACAACCTCAAGCTGAATTATGACAAGCTGAAGCTGGGTTTACCAACAGTCACCTACCTAGGACATCACTTGACACAGCAAGGCATCACTCCTAATCCTAGCAAAGTCAAGGCAATCAACGCTATACCAGCACCAACCAGCAAAGCAGAGCTTCTTCGCTTCCTGGGCATGGCGACCTACCTAGTGAAGTTTGTCCCAAATTTCTCGACGAAGACACAGCCCCTTCGAGAACTTCTCAAATCTGATGTTGCATGGCACTGGACGCAAAAGATGACTGATGCATTCAGTGAGATTAAGAGCAAGCTGGCAACATCACCAGTCTTGCACTACTTTGACCCGCACAGCCTATTGTCATTTTCCACTGATGCAAGCTCCTATGGAATCGACAGTGTCCTCCTTCAGAATGGACACCCAGTAGCATATGCATCTGCAGCACTCATATCAGCACAACAGCGCTATGCGCAAATTGAGAAGGAACTGTTAGCTGTAGTGTTTGCCTGTGAGCAGTTCCACTATTATATCTGTGGACACAGCATTGTCGTTGAGACTGACCACAAACCTCCTGGTCTTCAGTCCAAGGACTTCCAGAAGGTCTCACCCAGGCTACAACGCCTACTACTTCGACTTCAGCGCTACAGTGGTGAAGTGGTGGTAGGTGCCAGGTAAACATTTGACTGTTGCAGACGCACTCTCTCGTGCACCTGAATCGGCAGTGACAGTCAAGACGTCGGACCAAGAGTATCAGGTTCTAGCCTGTACATTGGTGCAAGCGTCAACCCCGAAGCTAGCAAAAATAAGAACCTGCACAGCTGCTGATAGCACACTTCAAAGTGTAGCCTCGTTCATTCAGAATGGCTGGCCCAACATGATCTCAAAAGTTTCCACAGCCTTGAAGCCCTACTACTCAATCAGAAGGGAACTGTATGCAACTGATGGCTTTTTGTGCTATAATGAATCGCTTGTTGTGCCCAGGCATGTCAAAAAGAAGTGCTCTCAAGGCTCCACTTGACCCACCGAGGCATCGTCTCATGTAAGAATACAGCTCGCCGGAGTGTCTACTGGCCAGGAATAAGCCAGGACATTGAGCAGATGATAACTAACTGTGAGGCCTGCCAGCGCCATCAGCGAGCTAACCAGCGAGAGCCACTCCTTGACAGAGAACTAGCAACACGACCTTGGGAAAAAGTGGCAGTGGATTTTTTCCACCGCAGTGGCGTGACATGTTTGCTTTTAGTGGACTACTGTTTTAAGTACGTCGCGGTCAAGAAAATGCCTACATCAGCCTTATCTGTCCATCACAGTGCTGAAGGATATCTTTGCAGCTTTGGCATACCACCAGAATTGTGAGTGATCAAGGCCCTCCATTTGATTCAAGCCAACTTCAGAAACTTCAACAAGGATGGGACATCGTCCACAAGCCCACATACCTCTTTTCCTCGTTCAAACGGCAAGTGGAAAGAACGGTCCAAACCATTAAGCAACAGTGACAAAAGCATTGTCTGAAGGCAAGGAACTCGCAGTGGTGCTAATGAACCACAGAGCAACTCCAATGAATGGCCTTCTTTCTCCAGCAGAGATGCTTATGGGAAGAAGGATAAGAACATTTATTCCAGCCCATCCCAGCACTTTGTTGCCGCATTATCCACATACGGTGCTCCAAAGAAAACTTCAGTCAAGGCAGCAGGCAGAGCATAAGCATGCAGGCCAGCATGCTCGACAGCTGCCTCCGTTAACTAAGGATTTGCCAGTGGTGGTTTTGGCATGGAAAGAATGGCAGAAAGCAGTCGTAACACAGGTAGGCTCACAGCTTCGGAGATACACTGTCACAGCAGCCAATGGTCCAGTGTACGGCGGAACCGACACCACCTACAAGTGTGGCCACCACCCAAGTGACCACCAGTCAACACCTGAAGACTACTATCCTCTTCATACAACTAGGGGAAATGAGCTCCACCATATTACGTCCTCCAGACACCAGAACTGTGCCACCGCATGCACTCCCAAAAAAGACACGTACGGGAACGCCAGTGAGAATCCCTTCAAGATTCCTTCTGTGATCAAATTTCGTTTCTTGTTTTTCTCTTTTGTCAAGTTACTTGTGTGGCGGCGTGTTATGTAATCACTAGCGCCCCTACACTTCTACTCCATTTACTGAATAACGCCACTCCCGACACAGGACAGGCCAGTAACATTCGCTCACATGGCATCTGTTGTCTCTCGTCCTGTTGCGCCCAATCCTTATAATTGCTAGCCATCCATATGAACACTGGAAACGACGTGGTGTAGAGTGCACGACTCCTTGTACGAGTAGGAATAATTTATGAGGAACTTCCGAATTGTAAGAATATTTCCGGGAGGTTTATGTGCCAAAATCAAGTACCCCGTGATGAGGGACTCCAGATTAAATTTGGCTACATAAGCGTCTTCCTAAATACACCTGTAGCCGTATACAAGGTACACCAGCATACAGGGGATTTCTAACAGTTAAGTCACCGTCAAAATGAGGCAGCCAGGGCCGGGAAAAAGAAATAAAAAAAAAACAACCCCAGGCAGAAAGCCGAATTCAATGGCAAGACGAAACTCAGTCATAAATTGTTGCCAATGGAGCATTCAGCATGCAATAGGCCTTTCAATATCTCGCCACAGAAATGGCCGGCAAGAGAACTTGCATTTTTTCACAAACGTCTGGAACAATGCCAATCGCTGTTACCAAACACAGTGGTCGTTAGGGGAAGGGTCAAAGGTGTATTCAAATGATAGCAGCAAGGATAACAAGCAGAGAGATCATATACAGAATAATTGTGTAAGGGATATTGAAGATATGA
>JABSTT010004016.1:0-24996 GCA_013339685.2 Hyalomma asiaticum | reverse complement strand
GAGCATTCAGCATGCAATAGGCCTTTCAATATCTCGCCACAGAAATGGCCGGCAAGAGAACTTGCATTTTTTCACAAACGTCTGGAACAATGCCAATCGCTGTTACCAAACACAGTGGTCATTATGGGAAGGGTCAAAGGTGTATTCAAATGATAGCAGCAAGGATAACAAGCAGAGAGATCATATACAGAATAATTGTGTAAGGGATATTGAAGATATGAAAGGAGTTGATGTGGTACTGAGGAAACATTAGAAACAGAGTGCAATTTCAATAAACTTTATTTATCGATGACAGGCTCTGAACCCACTGCTCGAGAATGAAGCAACAAACTTGATATATAATTCGTCGGACGCGCCAAAACAATTGAAGAAACCGAATACAAGTGATGCAAAAAGCAGCCACCTTGAAACTTAAAAAGACACAAAGTGAGTTGGTAGGACAGACCATTATACAAAAAAAGCCGTGTAAACACGGATACAAGAATATTGCATGCGCCTCTTCTTCTCTTCTGGCAGTGACGACACGCCTTTTCAGAGCGTTATGAACCCACCTTGACAAACACACCTGTACCCATCGTTGACGCTCGTGTAATGCGGTTCCTTTTCACGTGTAGACTGATCCCCGGGCTTCATAAAATGGCATGCGTGAACTCGGAAAGCGTTCTATCGCCAATTCTTGGCAACATCTTTTGTGACGTATTCTTTCCTTGCCTGAACCCAATTATCTGTGCGTAATTATTGTCCAAATTTTTTTCACTCGTTCAATAAGAACTAATTCAGTTTTACGTTCGCTCAGTGGCTCGACGCAGAGCCCGAAGTAATGGGTAATAAAACTGCTGATCCCAGACCTCGCTGCTCACTGCAGGAAAGGCAATTGTCAGCGCAGTGAGCACTTTATCGACGTTTGCTCCCGCACCGTCCAGGGACATGCGAACATTCTTGCTTATCACGGGAATGATGGGTCCTTCGTAAGAAAGCTTGACGTGCTTATTGTCCTCACCAAGTCCAACGCGGAGTTGCACCGTGAAACGTGATAGCTCGGAGCTTACACGTAGCGTGCCTTGATGACCAGAACAGTGTCTCCAGGGTGTGCTTATCACCACGTCGCCTATGTCGATAAAGTCGACTTGCACCATGCGGGTACCGTTGGAGCAGTACGGAATTGCAGGACCAAACTTCCGCAGCTTATGGAATCCACTCGCGTTGAAGCCGCTTATTTCCAGACCAGCGAATACGGGGTAATACTTTTCTGGGCCAATCAAGTCGGACTCGGGAAACTTGGCTATAAGTTCCGTGATGGCGCCTTCCACATCGATACCGGTGAAGTCACAGTCAGGTGCTGCAATGAGAAAGTACGAAGAAGCCGCATGTAGAACTATCAATTGGCATTTTACTCAATATTACTCAATTATTCCGTGCAATAAGAGATTTAAAAACACTGCTTATATGATCATATTCGCTGGCCTTCATTTTCTCACGAAGACCTAACTTTGTTCAAAAACATCATTAAAATAATAAGTGCCCTTTTACAAACGTATATTACTCGGTAAATCCAATTTGTCGCAGTTTTTACACACGCTACAGAAAATACGTTTTCCACGTGCCTCCTATCTTTACTGCGGAACATTCTTCAATGACCAATTCAGAAACACGCCAGTACTTTGCCTGTATAAATATTGTGCCTAACACAGCCCATTTCCATTTCCAAAGGTAAAGTCTTTCATGGTAACGTTTAGTAAGTGGCGAAAGTAAATACTGATAACAGAGAACTCGTACATTACTATTAAGTCTGTTTTATATGCCTTCACATAGGTTACCCTATGTTTTATATGCCAAATACTTGCGTAATTATCTCCCTATTTCTACATCTATGGCTGCTCGTTCCAGCCCCTCATAGATGTAACGGAACTGTAGTAATAACAAGAAATGTCAAATACAGGCAAACGAATCTCTCGCAGGAAGACGGCGAACATTTACGGGTGACGAAATCGAGCGTTCAACTTTGGAGGAAATATCTACGTTTGCACAAAGGAGTTCTGCATGACGATGCCAAAACATGAAGCTGACAGGTTGTCGAGGCTACTGGTGGTTGAACAAACTTCGAGCATTCGCCTCAATGCCTGCAGCAGGCTGTGGTCATTATAACTATGAAGATGATTGGCCTGTGGTTGTGGTGACCTATCGCCAATGTGGTTTACCAAAGTAGGTGCTACGCATTTGTCGTGGCGATGTCATTGTGATGACCTTTGAAGCTAGCCCCGCCGCGGTGGTCTAGTGCTATGGTACTCGGCTACTGATCCGAGGGTCGCGGGATCGGAATCCCCGGCCGCGGCGGCTGCATTTCCATGTAGGCGAAATGTTGAGGCCCGTGTGCTGTGCGATGTCAGTGCACGGCAGAGAACCCGGGTGGTCGAAAATTTTCCGGAGGCCTCCACTACGGCATCTCTCATTATCAGATCGTGGATTTGCGACGTCTAAACTCCAGAAAGTCATCATCTGTTCAATGCTATGCACTGTTCTGTTTAGTTCTTCTCTTTGATTTTTCATAAAAAGCTTCAGAATGATTACTTGTGTCAGGCACACCTTTTAGTACACAGAAAAGTGAAATTATCTTTAGGTGAGAAAAGTATAACGTGGTCTTACGTTGACCATGTTCCTACACAACTTTCCTAGAATACACAAAGAACTCAACAAAGAAGACGCAGGTGTGCACATTCTCACCCACAAATGATTGTAATATACAAAAAAGGAAGCTTGCAGCAATCAATACGGTAGTTTAGACATCAAAATCAAGCAACATTAGAGCACATTTATGAATGCATGATACTAAAGAAACTGAAAAGATTCTGGAAAAGCACAGCTCATCTCCCTATGTGACGAATAAATCCCGGAACACATTTAGGCTTATCGAGGCGGAAGGGAACAGAGAGATCTTACCTGGAGAGATCTGTGCAGCAGCATACGATAAGCACGTACAGAGGCACAAAGACGATAGGGGAATAGGCCATCGTTAGGGATATCTGAAATTACATATATAAAACCATATATTAGGAGACAATACCTCGCTGTTGTGATAGAAAAAAGTACAAGGTTTTTTGTAATCTCGTACGCGTATATAACTCGAAAAGTGCACTTTTCAATACTGAATACAGCAATCG
Organism: Hyalomma asiaticum; assembly: GCA_013339685.2. Lineage (NCBI taxonomy): Eukaryota > Metazoa > Arthropoda > Arachnida > Ixodida > Ixodidae > Hyalomma > Hyalomma asiaticum. The sequence goes on along the minus strand of JABSTT010004016.1, from coordinate 21,838 downwards.
ATCGCCCGCTTCTCGTCGACAAAATTGATCAAGATTCTTTGACTTCTCAATTTGAAAACAAGAAGCCGCTATATTACCCCATATATACAGCCGGACAATTTATTACGCAGTTATTGTGTAGCATCACCTTTTCAATTTGGGTGAGCAATACTATATAAAAGACATGAAAAAGTTCCTGATGTTCCTCTCATAGACAGGCTTCAATGTTCACGCATCGTGCTGCAGTATAATCTTTCTATCTGCAAATATAATGATATTTTCACAACAGATCTATTGGCAACAGCCAAATATTCAAGCCTTCCCTGCCCAATCTCGGCATCAGCCTGTCAACGCCTGAAGCAGGACAAAGGCCTCTCCCCTTACATCTCCAATTATACCCGGTCCTGCGCTAACTCCGACCAATTTATCCCGGTAGACTCTCCGTATTTCATCTGCTCACTTAACTTTCTGCTTTCCCCTGCCTGCCGCGTTGCCTTCTCTAGCGATACACTCTGTTCCCCTTCATGAAGACAGGTGATCTTGCCTTCACAGTAACATGGCCCGCACACGTTCCTTTCTTCTATTTAGTTCTACTAATATGTCCTTAACACGCCTTTGTTCTCTAGCCACACTCCGTTGTGTTCTTGTACCCTAAGCTTACGCCTATCATTTTCCGTTTCATTGCCGCAGTGTCTTCGTCAGTTTATGGACCCCTTTAGTAAATCACAAACTTTCTGCACTATACGTAAGTACCTGTAAGATGCAGCTGTTATACACTTTCCTCTTAAGGGACACTAGTAAGCTTCCATTCATTATCTCAGTGTACATTATCTTCCTGATTACTTTAGCCTCATGGCTTGCAACGGGCGTCGCTACCTGGCCTATGTAGATATATTCGATTACCACTTCCCTTACCTCGCCAGCTATCTCAAACTGCTGTGCTCGTTCAAGGCTACTGAACATTACTGTAGTTTTTAGTATAAATTTTCTGGCACTCCGTTCTAGTCTGCCTGTCTAAGTCAGTGATCAAGCTTTGCAGTTCGCCTTCCGAGTTACTTAGCAGGGCGAATGTCATAGCAATTGGAGGTTACTGCGATATTCAGCATTAACCATCACAACCACCTGATCTCAATCCAATACTCGGAATACCGCTTGTAAACGTGCTGCAAATGACATCACCAGCATTGTTGTCCCTTTGCCTTACGTCATACCTATAGGTATTTTACTGCGCTCCTTATGGAGGACTATGGTGGCTCTGGAGAGGTTGTATGTTTCTTCTAGTATAATTACGTAATGATCTTCTACGCCCTGTTTCTGCAATGCCTGTATGTCTGCTGAAGTCTTGACCGAGTAAAATGCTGTCTCGTAATCAATGATAGCTATAAATTGAAGTCGGTTATACTCCGCGCATTCCTTATCACCTGATTGATAGTGTGAATATGGTTGGTGCTTGATTTCAAAATCGCCGCTTTTATAAATTTTGTGTCTATGTCTCATTATTGCTGCGAATACCTAAACATGGGAATTAATACTTGAGAGTGTGAAATTGCGATACCAACTATGACACTTCAATATATTTCTCGAAGAAAATAGCTCACATTCTCAGCGGCCGTTGCTTACCTCAGGAGCTCTATTATACAAGCAATCGGATGAAAGCTCCCCAACTGCCCTGATAAATCTTTCGTGCTAAGGACTAAAAACATGATTCTATGAACACTGTTTCCCTGAAAGCGATCCCTTGTAGAACACTCACCTGGCGTTCACAGTTGTCGAACTACGAAAATGCCTTTAGTTGTGCACCGGGGCTTTACGGACGAGTGAGTGCACCCTTCGAGGAATGTCTTTAAAACAAGTGGCTGTAGACTGTGGTACGCCTGACATCCGTGCGCCTTTTTTATAGGAATTCCGTAATCGCCAAATGTTGCTCCTTTTCGAGCAAGCACTGCGCGGCATCCCTGCAACACTTATGAAACGATGCAAACATCATCCTTGCGTTCCCGACGCCAACGTCCGCTCACGTCTAATGTGTCGCCGTTTGCATCGCTAACAAGATCTGATTGCCAACAACTCGCCCATGTTGACGGTCTAGACGTCGCGCCAATGTCGTCACGAAGTGTTGACGTGTCTGCGAGATGTTTTCTTCCGCCCATTTTAGGGCGTAGAACAGACTCAAATATCTTAAGAGTATTTTCTAGCCTTGCCTTTCGGGTATTGAGTTTAGCGGATAGATAAGGTGAAAAAGTAAACGTATACAATAACGGAGAAAGGACGGCTACTTGCTCTGACATTAGGCGTTTTTTTTTTTTACGAAAGGCTGTGGGAGACACTAATTAAACACTCCTCTTATCGAAGCTGGGGCATCGCACCAACTTCGTGACTATTCTTTATATGTTGTTTCGTTGTTGTCATGTACTCGCTTGGTCAGGAAATTTCTTCAGAGTTCCTGATTACGCTAAGCCCCAGGTACCGCAGTAATTCTGTTCGCAGTCAGTGATACGATACATGTGGTTATCAAATGATAAATATAACCTCAGAGTAAATACGACTGCATATTTCAGTGGCATTACACATTTTACATGACATCGTAGGTATTGCATCGCGAAACGACACACATACACACCAAACAGACACACACAGAAGACATTGTGGTATACCGCGTAGATAAGAGAAGGAAGTTATCAGAAAGATATCTTTTTTTATTTCGCGCAAGTACAAGAGATTAAGTACGCAAAAGCTGGAGAGAAATTCAATGAAGATTGTTGTTGCTGGGATTATTCCTTTTTGTTATGCATTTATCACTGCAGTAAGCTCTGAAATACCTTTCGTGCACAATATATGCGGCCGCCATAATTGATAATCGATACAGCTCTGTCGGCCAGAAAATGTTTGCGTAGTAAGCACACCAGCTAATAGAAGTGATTCTTCTTGAACATGCATATAAAAGCCAACGCATGCAGTTTCCCAATGAAAGGAGTGTTCGCTGTGAAACTCAGTCTTTTTCACAGTACAGTACCATTGGTAATGAAAACCGTGAGTGGCTAGCATACGAAGACAAGCGACAGCAATACCATAACAGCTTGCAAACGCCGCCCAAGGTGACCGGAAGTTGACGCAGGCGCTAGTTCCCAGACCTTCACGGCCGCAACACACAAAGAACACAATTCCTGCTCGCCCAACAGCAAGTCTACTAGCTTGATGTACAAACTTCCCATGCAAACGCCCACAGCAAGGTATCCTACAATCATCTGTATAGCGCATTCACAAGGCTCCCATAAATATATGTGCTGCAAGCAAGCGTGTGTAAGTATGACCCTCGCCATAGGTGTGCGAGTACCACGGTTTCCGATCGCGCCTCAATAAGGAACTTGCTTTCAAATCCGGTGCATTTCTTGCGAGAATCCGTACCTGTGTCCACATCTATCTATCTATCTATCTATCTATCTATCTATCTATCTATCTATCTATCTATCTATCTATCTATCTATCTATCTATCTATCTCATGAGCATACGTCTCGATGCGCTCCTGAGAGGCTCATTCACCTGATAGGCACCAAATTTTCAGTGATAGGTTATGAATATCGGAGCAAGATGAAAAAGTAATCTTTACATCACTAACATAACATACTAGTCATGTTCGTTTCTATCAACCACACTTCGATCCCGTGAGGCCCATACGTATAGTGCTCGGCCCATTGCATGCGTCTACGCGCCATAGCCGCTTGAATTTCGCAGAGACTTGCCAATCAATATTAAACTAAAATCGGTTTTTCGCATATTATTTCAGGTACTCAAAAACAGAGGCCCAAGTGTAACCAGTTGGTTTAATTGGTATGCATTTTTAGTAGCACAGCGCAAAGGAACGTCTCATAAGAGGAGATGAGGCAAGCTAGCAGTGAATTAGAACTGTACATTTATTACTGCGACACATGCCCTATCGAGAACCAAAATAAAAGAAAGAGCACGAGAATCATGCGCACTGGGCCCTGACGTGCATTGTTAAACCATCTGTGACTTTACATGAATAGGTGTTAACTTACCTGGAGAATTGATTGTGACGCGTCTTTTGTGTGCGCATACTCTATGGTGTTTGCGTGTTTTTCCGTTATTTATAATGTCAGTGCCTCGGTAATAAAGGTCAGCGCTGGTTTATCTCCTCTTCTCTACTTGTATCTTTTTCTTTGTGCCGTATGTACTATTACGAATGAAAAATAAGGGAATTTAAAGATCTTTCCAGACCGTTTATCGGGAATGTTTACAGGTGAATAAGATAAGCCGTAGAGAACAAATGTGCCGATGTGCCATATTTCTTTATGCGAAAATATATTGCGCTTAATTCTGGTCTTCCTTTCAATGAGCCTTGGACACCCTAAGATAAATTTCTAGAACCCCTTCAGTAAGTGTATTTGAAGTTACTTAGGCATTGTATTTCCCAATGTAGGTAATTTCTCTCTGTGTTAGTTGCACCGCTAGTAAGCAACATATTAAGCGTTTCGTTTGCTTTCTTAAGAGCAACGTCCACGCTTAAGTCAATTTTTAAAAGCTCTTGAAAAAGAGTATTCTCTGGCAACTTCCACAATGCAATTCATAATTCCAGTAATTTTCCTCCCTTTTAAATGTACCGGTAGTTTACAGCATATCGTTCTGTCATAGGCATCATTAAAAGCAACAATATTCTTTGATATAGAGAAGACCATGCAATGTTGCCAAACTGCGTCGCGGACATCGGCATCCGTGCGTACCAAAAGAAACTTTGGAAAAACTGAACTTTTCAAGAGACATGACTAAGGAGCATTTGTGGTGTGCCCAACGCAGCATCGCTGCGATAACTCGGACCCGCCATTATTGCAGCGCACAGGAACCAACGCAGTCTCAAATGAGGCGCTTTCTTATCGCTGTTAAGGCGGATGTTTATTTGGCGACCGCCAAAGATTTTACCCTGACGACTAATTGGCCGTATCCTGCCCGTTTCCTTTATCATAAATGTCACATTGCTATTTACGCCTCTGTGGCCTATGATGCGAGAGGTGTCAATTAAGGACTTGCTCATGTCACTGCCCTTGCTCTAAGCAGCCTTTTGCTGATGACTTTATTTCCACAAAATATTATCTTATTCTTGACAGTTACCTAGTTACTGCTTTTGTGTTTTTGCTGAATATCCGAGTTTTTTTTTCTTGCAGCTTCTGCCCACTCCTAATTTCATTTTTCTTAGTTTGCATTGTTGTTATTAAGCTATTAGTTTCATTTTTTACCTCTAATATTTCTACCCATGTGAAATTATTCCTTCGTGTGGTTTTATTTTCGCTTTGTGTTGAATTGCCTTTCCCATCTGCAATGTACCTTACTCACTGAGGGAATAAGAAATAAACAAATAAAGGCACAAACATTTAATTTGATTTTATTTGATTTGTGACTCAGCGCAATTCTGCCCAACCGAGCTCACTCTCACGTTTATTCGCCAATACTCCGCTCAACCAGGTTCCGTCCTATATTCACTGGAGCGTGGGAGTGTGTGTCGGGAAGCACTATCCAATGGTACCTTAGAAAATTTGTATAACTGAACGAAGCTGAATACGAACCACACAGTGCCTGCCTGTTAGCACGAGCTGTGGGAACAGAATACCCGGAGGAAATAACATTCTTTAGCAGGTTGACTGAAATGAGGCCAAATTTGTTTTTGTTTTGTTCTTTACTGAAAATATGGCGCAACCCACTGCGGGAGATCGGCCATGAATCGCGCTGCAGCAGAAGGAGAGGAGGCAATCGAAAAAAAGGAAGAAAAAGACGCGAAGGCTGGCTGCAACGCATCAGTTTCTGTGCCTAGTCTTCTTTCCCTAGGCATTCACACTTGTCGAACACAGGGGATCGGCCAATAAGCGTTACGAAAAAAAATACCATCCAAGCAAATTCATCTTCGACATGATAGTTTAAACACACTGCCCTCTACAAACTCATTCATTTGCGTCGCATTTCCGCTAGCTTGCCACATAACGAACCAAATGGTGATTGATGTGTATGAGTAATAAAAATGTTCTCTCTCTCTATTATTTTTCTCTCTGCCCAATATACAACTTTGGAAGGTGGCAATGTCTGCTGCGCGATTCTCGAAGCATCGAGAGGGCATAAGTTCTTATACATGTATGAGTGTCGACGCAACTGTACAGTAAAGCTATCAGTTCCTTACGGATGAGTATGCAAACTGGCATCGAAGAGTAGCCTCATACCTAACAAGTGGCCAAGACGTGTACGTCACGCGCATTCCAGAGGCATCTTAGAGTTGTGGTACACAATTTTAGCACATAGAAGAGCATATCATGCATTATGCATCTTTACGTAGCGGATAAGCAGTTTCGGCCTCTGCAATCTATTATTGTATGGCTGCTGCATTCTTCCTTCTTTTATGTCTCGTAGTGCTCTTGCCTTCTCAAATTCAACTCCATCTGTCGAAATAAAACAAGGTGAAGCGATGATTTGTGCAAGTTGAATGCCACGGCATGTCGAGTTAAGGTTTCCTTATATCATACACAATGTAGTGTTCCAGCCAACATGCCATGAAAAAAAAAAACATACTAGGAACTTTATTGTTTTTCTGAACAGTTGCACGCAATGTGACAGTTCATCTTGCGGAGGGCAACGTGCGATCACGAGCCATCAGGACTGCACAGAGCCGCAGTACAAATAGGGTGAATCCATTTGTGTAACACATCTGTGCACTTTCCTAGGCATACATATATCAACACACTTACACAAACATATAGCTATACACTTATATAGTATTGTAACACTGTTAAAGTTAAGAGAATTGAAAAGATATACACAGAGTAATTCTGGATGTGTATGTCATGTGATGAGCATCCTCGCCGAGGGGCCAACACAAACTAAGCTTACTGGACTCAAACATTCCTTTTCTGTCTGTAGCGCAGGTTTTCGTTCTGTCGCTTGCACTGTGCTTTCAGCCTCCTTACACTTACTTACTAGTAAGTAAAGAACCGCTAACCATACTAATAACATCCATTTGTAACTCACCTACAATATTCGGCTGTGTCGCTTTTATTAATTATGGATCACAGTCCCTACATGCGCCATTTAGAAATACGTCGCCAGCATTATCTACCATGACGTTGGGAAAATAACTGACACAATAGGCATTCTACAATTGTAAAGAACCCAGCAACGCGTCTGAGGATCTTGTACAAATGCATTTCGGCGTAGTGTACGTCTTTCTTTTCATTAATAGAACACTATCTGCGCTCTCCGTAGTGCGTGTAATTTACTGCGTACTTTTAAGTAGGCAACTAGTGAAACATCGACCTGGCTCAATTAGAAGACGCCCCTGCTCCCTGGCCTCACGATAGTCACGCAACGACTCATCTGGTTTATTTTTCCTCGAGTGACGATATGCGAACAGGAGGGCCAGCCACCGTTACCGCCGCTTCACCTCAACTCCCTACGCAACAAGGGTCTCGTCCGCGCGCTATGGTCCTATTGTAGCCAGTCAAGTCAGTTCGTTATCCATCAAAGGTACATTGAAATAGATACAGGAATATATGCATGCGAGGGTCCCACAGTTGAAGACTGTATCGCGACCCTCGGCTAATAATCGCAAACAAAGGGAAGCATAAAAACTACGCCCCACTGTTGAATCCACAAGGCCCCAGGACCAACGTAGAGGCGCCATGTTGCTATATACTGTCGCCTCGCACAGCGGCGGCCGTGAGAGCCGCAGCCGTGGCTAGCGTGCAACCCGCAGCTAAGCGAGTTGAACAGAGTGCACTAGTAAGGAGCAAGGCGACGCAAGCGAGCCAATAACTGCGTCGTTGTAAGGACCTTTGCTTATTTTATGGCGTGATTGATTGATTTCTAGGGTTTTATGTACCCAAACCACGACATGATTATAAGAGGCGCCGTAGTGGAGGGCTCCGAAAACTTCGACCACCTGTGGTTAATGTCATATTTATGACTAAATGACAGAACAATTCGGCCTATTGTTCGTAATCAGGTAGGTTGCATTTGTTTATGCCATATATATATATATATATATATATATATATATATATATATATATATATATATATATATATATATATATATATATATATATATATATATATTCTTATAAAATGTATTATTTATGTTACCTTTAGCACTAATTATGTGTGTATTTTCCTCACCACTGGCAGAAATCGTGCTGTCGATACTGAGGATTTCTGATAGATGAAAATAACAGGCAAACAAATAGACCGTCAAATTATCGGTAAACCCGAACACATTTCTGCTGTTGTTACGCCTCCATCTACATGCCTTTATTGCAGCCTAGCTGCATATAGGGCGCGTCACTGATTTCACGGCGTCCATACAAAAAACCGCAGGTGATTTCTAGGAAGGGACGGCGTAGCTAGAGTCTGAGCACCCGTATTGGGTACTTGCATATTATGAATGTCCCCTTGATAGCGGGAAAGGTTACCTTTTTGCCACCAGACTCAATGCTTATGCCTGTTTAATGCATTCCTATCTGGACTACGTTATTCTTTTTTTCCACGTTAAGCCTTGGCTTCATAACCTAAGACCTGTTCGTTATCATGCGACATTTTTCTTGTTATTTCTCCATACTCTTTCTACACCAATCCGCCAACCGTACTTAGGTGATCTAAGTCGCCACCTCCTTGACATCCCCCGTGGTGTCCGCAAATAACAAGGCTTCGTGTTGGCCACCGCCGAAATCCACTTCGGAAGAGACGTCTCGCCGTTCACATAAACAGCTCTCCGCCGCTTCCCTAGTTTTTCGTAGAGCAAGAATATTTCTCTTCCTTGTTATTGGTTCTAGCTTCCAAACAACGCATTGTAAGGCAACACAGCCGCACGTGAAACAATTAGATGCTTCCTCTTGAATTAACATAATTGATATCTGGGGTTTTACGTCCCAACACCAGCTATGATTATACGAGAAGCCGGAGTGCGGGGCGCCGGGAATTCTGGACCACCTGGGGTTGTTTACGTGCGCTGATATCGCACTCTACATGGGCGTCAACATTTTCCCTCAATCGAAGTGCAGCCGCCACGGCCGGGATTCGGTCTCTCGAACCTCGGATGAGCAGACGAGTATCTAAGCGACTAGACCACCTTCCCTGAACTTAGGAAGCTTCTCTTCTTGCTTCGTCCTTGCCTTTTCAGTACTCACTCATGCGTGTGATTTGTAACATTGCCGCTCTTTGACCTTACGCTTGATGCTGTTCGCTTTTGCATCGCTCACATTGCTGTTCGTACAGCAATTAACTTATCTTAGCCTCCGCTTTAGCTATTTTTGACGCCGTGAGTCATTATATTTATGCACATGTTACCTAAATACTTCCGCCGTCCTTCTAGTGTCTTTCATGCTTCTAGGCGTCTCATCCAACTTAATTTGGTTCTCAGTGTCCTCTAGCGATAATGTGTGGGTGTACGTGATAGAGAGTGTACGTGATGTATTAATTCTTATGAATTTACTTCCGAAGAGAGCGAATGTGAATATGAGACGCGCCGTATTGGAAGGCTCCGGGAAAATTGTACGACTTGGATTTCTTTAACGTGTGCTGGCACCGCATTGTACCTGGGCTTCCTCCGACGCTTCTGTGCTCAGGATCCGGCGACAAGACAGTCCATTCACAGGCGTCGGCAGACTTGAATTTGTTGTGCTAGGGAGACTAGTTTCGTAAGGGCACATTGAAGACGTGTGGGTCTCCTGGGGGTTCCTCGCTTCCAAAAGCTTCTGCCTGTCAAAACAACAGCTGATATCCTATAGAACTCGTTCACAAAAAAATAAAGAGTTCTAGGCGATGTCTTATGGCTGCATATGATCTTTCTTTTGGGCTTGCTATGGCTCTAAAATGTGCAATAAAAGCATTGCCTTGGACTCCATACTTTCCTGTTTCCCCTATTGTAAATAGTTTTTCTCAGCAAATGGAGTAGTTTATTAGCGTACCGTGAACCGTAGCCGCGCATTTTGCTTTCCATTGTTACCTAGAACGCTCACAATTTGCAATTGCTAACCCGAAATTAATGCAATTTTGTCTAACATATTCGAATACTTCAGAACGACGTTAAATAAGCATCAGCTTTCCACACATTAGGAGATGAATAAATACATCTATTAATTTCTTGAAACAGAAAGATGAGGTAATAAAAAGAGTATATCTATTCATGATGACGCAAAGCTTTTTATTCATTCCGTTGGTATACCTCACTCATTTATCATGCGGAAGCCTTTCTCGAGACTTGGGAAAAACGCGATGCTCCACATTTGTTCAACAAAACTCGGTAGTAGGTAGCTCAAAACGTCGAACAGTGTGCGAACTCCATGTCCAGCTCCTTCCACACCAAAGAAGACGTTCTGCGTTAAAGTGGGAAGGGCGCTATTCGTACTCCAGCTTGAGGCCCGCTGGCGACAGAGTTGACAACGCGAAACTGTGCGGTCAGCCGTGCGAACCTGGCACGAATTGTGATGCGTCCTTCATCGCCCGAGCAGATCCTCCACGACGACAGACAATGCGTGTCCCCATCACTGTACAGCTCGACTTGCACCATGCGAGTTCCGTTTGTGCAGTAGGGAATCGCTGGCCCAAACAGGCGCAGTTTGTTCAGGCCGTGGACTGTGAGGCCAGCGAGTTCCAGTCCCGGAAGGACTTGGCTATAGCCCTGTCTAGCGTACTCAACAGCTTCGGGGAGCTGGCCGATGACCTTGGAAAAGACTTCCTCGTCTAAGGTCACGTCACTGAAGTCACAAGGAGAATCTGCAAAAATGTAAGCATTTGTTACATTGCGCATACAACATACTTGCAAGCCAAACGTTCAATTGTTCGATCGCGGAGTACTAAGAACATTACCGTGAACTTATCGTGAACGACTGAAAGAATTAGGATGGTGGGTGTTCGAAAAATATTCCTCCATTTTGAAGAAAGTACAGAAGACATCCTAGTATCGGAGGACGAGCGTACGTGGAGTGAGATGCAATGTATGTATGTATGTATGTATGTATGTATGTATGTATGTATGTATGTATGTATTATGTATGTATGTATGTATGGAGTTACGTTATTTATTTCTTCAATGAAACCTGCAATGTCCTATGGCTACATGCATATAATCTAGTTTCATTCAGCGTATGCGTTTGTGTTAGTGTGTGCGTTATATGTGCTAACCTTTCAAAATTTCCTTCATTATTTTTTCTTCGAAGTAGATTTTGTGCATTTTCATTACAATGCGTATCGCACCATCGTCGGCCACAGTCAGACAATAGCGCTGCTGTTCCGCTTTCTCGTGACCCAAACTGAGGGGCCCCAAATTTAGGAATGTTTCTTTGTTTTTGTTCCGCTGTGTTTGCTTTGCCGTAACAAACACATCATTTTCTCGTGAGGTAAAGCAAAAGGCGACCCTTGTCTAGGCCAAGCCTCGCAATTCACTTGATGGATGACATTTATGACATAAAATTCTGCAAATCCTAAGCCAGCATACCACGTCGACCTCTATGTATTTCCAATTTCTATTGCACATTGATCAGTACACAGCAGACCGCAAGCAAAGCTAACGATGAATGAGACATTTCTTATTGTTGTCGTACGTAGTGCTCTCGGCATTGTGGTGTAAGAACCAGTGTACTTTACCGATGCGTCTCGCTAGCCCAATTCCACCTCATATGTCTGCCCTACAGTTTTTTCTATACTGAAAGTATAGCTTTGAAACATCTCTCGTATTTCACAGTGAAACCGATGTTTGGTGTGTGCTGAACCATTTGTGCTTTGCTGGTAGAGCTGCCCCAAAGCTGAACCATTCCTGTGAGCCCTGAAAATTCTTTCATGGGTTCGAAAGCGTCGACTCGTGGGGTGATGGCTTGGGTTTCTTTGCTTTACCGCCTCGTTTGTGTGCGTAAGGCGAATTACTTCTTCCCGAGAGGAGGCTAGACATTAAGATATGTCAGTATGTATGTATATATATATATATATATATATATATATATATATATATTTTGTCGTGGTGCTACAATGCGAAGGAAGGCGAAGGAGACGACAAAGTGGGTTAGTCTCGGGGTAGGCGATTGACGCTGCGCCGGCGTTGTCACTTCTTGAACGACCTCCCCACTTGACCTTTTACCGCCTCCACTTAGCATATATACATAAAATGTAAGATAGCAGATGAACCTCACGTAACTTACCTGTCCGGTAAAATAAGGCTCCACAAGACGATGCCAAAAAGGCGACTGCAAGGAGGACTGTCGGAGTCTTCATGTTTACTGCTGCATCCGGAAAGACATTCCATGGTGGTCAAAGAGTATCTCATTCGAAGGTATTAGAGAAGACAGGCAATCGTGATGCACACTCTTACAAACACAGAAGACTAGCTATTTCGCTCTGGCAGGCGCTAACAAAGCAAAGACAAGCGTCCCTGAGAGCGTACGCTAACTTTGGTGTTTCCTCATGCGTTTTCTGACTGGCGCCTTCGTACTACTATACTCTTAGCACGGTAACCTTGAGTTTATTTTATGGACACAAAAATGTGAAAATATGCTTGCTTTATTAAAGGTTAAAGTACTTTAACCTTTTGCAGAGGAGCATATTTTCACATTTTCGTGAAAATCTAAAATAAAGGTTACCGTGCTAAGAGTGTACGGACTACAACTTCTCGCCAGAAGTGTGAACCGAGAATATCCGAGCGCAGCGCCATTGGATTCACTGTGATACCGTGTGGCTTAATAACTAAATAATTTCTCTTTCATTCACAACGTAAAATTGGCCCAGTATTTCAAGTGCAGCTCCTTAAAGCGTGAAAGAAAAAGCCATACAGTTGAATGAACATGCTCAAGAGCCGTTTCCAGAAACTTACTTTCTAATTGAAGCTTGGTTTCAAGGTTGCTTTCTCTTCGGCACTTTATAAGCGCAGCCAAACTGCTCCTCCGTGGATGCTGAGACTGCTACCACACCAGCCCGTGAACGCGTACTGCACGTCTCTTCTCTCAAAAAGCTTTATAAAGCGGAAGTTCGCTACGCCCAACTCATCGCAGTTAGCCCTATGTCGTGCCGAACTCCCAACGGCTGCGAATCGGCGAGAACTACCGATAGCAATCTTAACTCTGCGTGCCATAGCACCCGCTGCTTCCGTTGCTCCTTTATTGGCTCGAAAAAGAGCGTAAGAACCGCGGCCTCCGGGACGGACGGGCGGATGCAGGTTGGCACTGAAAACGACAAACACGGCCGCACACTCCGTCCTCTCGCTGCCATTGGCGAGAAATCCCAGTGTTCACTTCGCGACCACCTTAGCGGCTACTCCACAGACCCTGCATTTATTTACACAGGCGTTCTAGTGTTGCGTTCAAGTTAATTTTGATATTGTTATGCGCAGAATACGCCCAGCCCAAGGCTTTCGCTACTTTTTTTTAAGGCAAACGCCTTATCTCTATCTCGCGAGTGTGACCTTGAAGATAGGAGTCGCAAAGAATACGGCTCGAAAGAAATCGGAAGAAAAGCAGGAAGTTCGCGGCTTTTTGAGTTGAGATATACCGGAAGCTGGCGTGGAGTGATACGACTCCCACGTGCCACTCTTCTCCTCCTCTCCTTCTGTGGACGGAGGAGAGCGCGCGATGGCGTACAGGAATGAAGGCTCGGAAAGGCAATTGCCTTCTTGACGAAGACAAGTCTACTTCTCGAAAAGTTGGCTCCAGAGACATTCCCTGTTCTACATTGTTCTTAGCGATGTGTTCACCGACTCAAGCCTCCATCTTTGCGAGCACACGCAGATGAAGTTTACATCGAATTACTTAAATCAGTCCTTGCAATTAATTTCTTTAAATCTGACTCGACCACTGTATCTGATATATATCTGGCAACTGTATCTAATATATACGACCACTGTATTTGTATCTGGCAACTGTACCTAATATCTACGGGACACAGCCTCCGGCTACGGCTAGATGTTATACGGGAGTGAATTTTGTGTTGCTTTCTCTTCTAGCATCTGCTCCCGTCTACAGTGCTCAAGTTTCAAGCCACCACTGTCTCCTTCGAATATGTCTCCGTCCATCCCATGGTACCATACGGTAGTAAACCGTCATCATGTATCTAATTAAGTTCGCTCCTCTCCTATTGAGTTCTGCCCTTTTGTTTGCTCTATTCTCGATAACTTATTACATTTTTAAAGTGGCTGTTGTTTTAAAGTGACTTTCTCATTTTCCGAGCTCTTCACAGGGCAAAAAATTTTAGGTCGCTTTATTACTTCTGAATATATGTGTTATGATCGTTTTCACTGCTAAAGCAAACCCAAGCGGAAGTCATGCATGCTCAAAAGGAAATAAAGTTTCGGCTGACGATGCCAAGTTCCAGTGCTAAACTCTGACCAGCAGCATACGCAGCATACGATAAATGCCTCTTTTTATTGGCTTATGACTTAGTAAATCGCATTAGTCTGGCCAATTAAGTCAACAGATTACGAAGCCATGTCACTCATAGAGAAAGTTATTTTAGTTTTTATCCGTATTATGTGCAATAACGTAATGAATGAAAAATGAATTCAAGCGGAAAAGAAACACACCTGCCTTCGGTAGGTGTGTTTCCCACGACCTTCAGACGACCTTCAGATAACGACCTTCAGATCGACCCACGACCTTCAGATAACACGGTCCGGCGCTCCACCCACTGAGCTACTAAGGCCTTCGTTCTCCCCGTTCACTTTATTTGTTAGTTATGTGCTTGTAATCCCGGAAGTAGGCAGCGCCACCCGTAGCCGTGACAGCGAGAGTGAAGCACACTTTTTGCCAGGAGGTGTTACGTGGGAACTTATAAGAGATCGGCGCTTCCCTATAAACCATCACCTGCTGCTGCTTAAAGGCAACAAATCTGCAAGAACGAGGCTCAACATTTTATCTAGCAAGAGGGAATGGAACAACGGCTCGTATATTTGTGAAAAAAATATAAAACAAATTCAACGCGTTTATGTTTCACTGCACATGTACACAAAAGAATTCTAAAGGAGATTTTCATACACGCTTCATTTTGGGACAAATATAGTAACTGCTCTTTCGTGAACCTCTCATGCCCGTACGTTGTTATTTCTCGGACTCGACAATTTCCAGGTTACCTTACTGCCACAACATTTGTTTCGCCCAAATGTGTTGCAACACACACACACACACACACACACACACACACACACACACACACACACACACACACACACACACACACACACACACACACACACACACACACACACACACAGATATATATATAGATATATTTTTAGATGAGTTATCAATGGGGAAACGACTTTCGAAATAAAACAAGGAACACGACATAGCGGATATCCTTTATTGCCAACTGTTTAGACTGGGTGCCGGCATTTCTCCATCATACAGAGAGACCGGCACAGCGAAAGCAACTGTTGGCAATAAAGGATAACAGCAAGGTCATGCTGCTTCCTGTTAATATAGCGTAAGATAAAATGTACGCACTCTGACTGTTGGGGTACCTGTTGCGCTAAACGCCCGCAATATGCACCTAAGGAAAATGAGTTCTCAACTGGAGGATTGTTTCGATGACGGGTAGTAGCACACATCACTTTCTTAGGCAGCATCAATTACTAGTTCTGAAACCGAGAGTTGGACTGAAACCCGTCTTCTCAGGAACATACACGAAGACAATTAAAATAAGACACTGACCACGATAAAAGGAAATAAAAGCAAGACGTTTCGACACCCGCACAGGAGCCTTGTTCACAAATGAACTTTTCCTCTTCTTTTTTCCCCTGCGTGAGCAGTCCTGTTATGTATGTTTTAAAATATGGCGTAAGCAACGTGTGTACATTTGTGGGAAGTTCCCCTCATTGCGATTAAGCGTGTGCGCCGTTCTTTGGATTGTCAGAGATTCCAGCTGAAGCCGGGATGACCAGTTCTTTTCTCGTTCTATTATTCTTGCGTTATCCCAATCTATTTTGTGGCCGGATGCTTCTGCGTGATCCGCCAGCGCGTTACATGAGACCTTCTTTTTACGTCATGCATATGCTGCTTTAGTCTTTGCGGAAAATTGCCTGTCTCGCTAACGTAACTGCCACTACATTCTGCGCACGGGATGCTGTAGACAACGCCTGGAAATTCTCCCTCACAAGGGAATGCCTCAACTTGTTTGTTGGCCAGTGTGCTAACTGCACATCGTATAGGCGTAGAACACGCGCAACGTTTTCGCTGATACCAGGAACATACGGCACGGAAGCACGTTTTCTTCGGCGTGAGTTGTCAGAACGTGGTGCACGTTCTAGCTGACGTTCCACAGAGGGCACGAATGAGTCAGGGTAGCCACTTTGGGAGAGGTTCGCGACGCACATGCTGTATGTCGGTTCCTTTGTGAGCAAGGTAACCGTGCGGGGGCTGAAACGTCTTGCTCATATTTCTTTTATCGTGGACAGTTTTATTTTGTCTTCAATTACCAGTTCTTAAAAACTTCGCTACGCAAAAACTAGTTGCGATAAGCTACCCATACAAGATTATCAGGCAGCACTTGAAGTGGCTATATTTAGAGCAATCATAAGTGTATGTATATTGAAACGAAGCTCTGCAGTTGGGAACACAACAGGCATAACTGACGAAGACGACGCTCACTCATATATATATATATATATATATATATATATAATTATATAGCAAGATAGCGCTTGCTATCACACATAAACTGGACAACATTCCTCGGCTGCACCCGCAACGTACAGCGTTGGTATAGACGATGTGGACAGAAGGGCTACGACAGTACAGAGACCCACATGGCCCATCTTGGTGCGATGATTGCGTGGTAAATTACAATAATCGCATTGCTATAAACAATGTTATACTGTCATTTCAAAATTAACCGCATCTAGGCATAGAAATATGATGCATAAACAATCTTTATTTGAATACGTATGTAACATGGAAAATAGAACTACGGTTCAAGCTTTATGTGAGGAGTAATCGGGTAAACGACTTTAGAAATATTTTCCTGGGAAACTTACAATTCCATAAGCTCCGTCTATGCATTCGACTCACCGTACAAGCACAGCCTATCATACCGCACAGCAACTACTACTATCATGAACAGCGACACTTCTTTTTCCCTCAGATGACAATGGAAACGTTAGCAAGCAAAGCTTGCTGATGATTTTAACAAATATTTTCGTAGTGTTTTTTGCCGTTCTTGTGATCTGCCATTAACAAAACATATGCCTCACATTGTGCCGTCCGATATAGTATCGCAACCAGGGTAGTTTGCATGCTGCTCAATCTGAAAACTATGTCATTACCTGGTCCGGATGCCTTTATCAAATGCTTTTCTGCACAGGTACGCAGGAATGTTGTCCCATTTTCTTGTTGTCATTTCATCATTTTCATGCATCATTATTTTCTGCACTTCTTCTTAGTGATTGGTTGAGTGCACGTGTCGTAATATGCCTAAGAAAGGAGATGCAACACTTTTAAAAAACTCTCGTCCAATTTCACTAGCATCGTCTTCATGCAAGCTACTTGAACGTATCATAACCAACGAGATTAACAAATTCCTTTCTGATGGTAATATCCTCTCTAACTACCAGCTTGGCTTTTGTATTTTCTACGGTTACCCAACTGACTACCATCGTTCACAGCTTTGCGTCTGTCCTTGACAAATCTGGGCAAGCTGATGTAGTTTTTTTAGATTTTAGGAAAGCGTTTGGCCTTGCTTCGCAATATAACCTTATAAAAAGTCGAAATGGTTAACTTACCAGCATGTATATTTAAATGTGTTGCTGCCTATCTGTCTAACCGTAAGCAATTTGTTCTGGATGACAGCTTTTCGGGTGAACTGCCGGTAACTTCAGGCGTCCCAGAAGGCAGCATTTTAGGACCCTTGTTATTTTTAATTTACATAATGACATTACTAACACAATTACAAAACCTGCACGAATCAGATTGTTCGCCGATGATTGTCTGGTGTTCAATGAAATAACTTGCAGAGATGACCAAGTTGTACTTAATTCTAACCTTCAAAACATCGTGATGGAATATGGAATTAAATGCAGAAAAATATCTCTTTATGAAAATTACCAAAAAGGTTAAAATCTTATCCTTTTCCTACAACTTGGCTTCCAAACATCTGACAGAAGATAATCAATATAAATACTTAGTTGTTACTATAGCAATTTATCCTGGAATGTGGCATGTTTCTAACATCTGTAAGTCCGCTTTCTGTAAGCTTTGCTTTTTAAGGCATAAATTAAAACAGGCTCCCCACAACACTCGCCGAATCAGCTTATTACTCGCTAATCCGTCCAAAAATCGAATATGCATGCACTGTGTGTTATCCTTACGCCGAACGTACACGGACGCATTAGAAATGATACAACACAAAGAATTAAGATTCATTTTTTTCCAGTTACCGTTCAACTGACTCCCCAGCAACCTTAATGTAAACTAATAACATTCCGACGTTGCGACTACGACGGAAAATTCTGACTAAAATTCATGTTTTTGCTGAAAAATAACCGTTTATCCCTAAACCTGCAGCCTTTCCTAAATGCTCTCGAAGAACGTCGGACAAGGCATCGCCATGCTGAATCCGTAACGCCTTATAGCACTAAAACTAGCCTATTTAAGTACACATTTTTCCCGCGTACAATAATAGACTAGAACAACTTTCCTTGCGAACATCTGTCCAATATCGACGCTATTGCACAATTAAGATGATAAGCTTTTAAATTCGAAGCATTTCTTAGCGAACTTCGCCGACTTTGAGTGTATCTATCTATCTCTATCTATCTATCTATCTTATCTATCTATCTATCTTATCTATCTATCTATCTATCTATCTGTCGATCTATCTATCTATGCGATCTATCTATCTATCTATCTATCTATCTATCTATCTATCTATATAGCCGCCTACGATTTTGTGTTCTCCTGGCCGTTTGGCTAATGGGACGTTTACGAAAATTGCTATGCCACAACATGACTGCATGACGAACTTAAATGACAGCTCAAAACATGAACATAATGATATGCATGTCATGAGCGGCATAATTTACATGCCACTGTCTTGGTACTCTCCTGGCCGTTTCGATAATAGGATGCATGCGAAAATTGCTATCCCACAACATTACTGCATGACGAACACAAGTGACAGATCACAACATGAAAATCATGACATGCATGTCATGAGCGGCATGTCTTATATGCGACGGTCTTGGTGCTCTCATGGCCGTTTCGTTAATGGGATATATTCGACAATTGGCATGCCACAACATGACTGCATGACGAACATAAATGACAGGTCATAGCATGGAAATCATGACATGCGTGTCATGAGCGGCATGATTTACATGTCCACAGTCTTGGTGCGCTCCTGGCCGTCTCGTTAATGGGATGTATCCGAAAATTGGTATGCCAAACTTGACTGCATGGCAACATAAATGACATGTCATAACATGAAAATCATGACATGCATGTCATGAGCGACGTGATTTACATCACACGCGTTTCGTTAATGGGATGTATACCAAAATTGCTATGGCACAACGCGACCGCATGACGAACGTGAATGACAGGTCATAACGTTAGAATCATGACATGCGTGTATGAGCGGCATGGTTTACATGCCACAGTCATGGTGCTCTTGCATGCCGTTTCGTTAACTTGATATGTACCAAACTCTGTAAAGCGAGACAACACTGCAAATCCATTTCACGTTCCTGATGCGAGATCCTGATCGCACTGCAAGTGGGATCTGCCAATTTTTTTTATTATTGCTCTGAACATGTATATGCCTTTGTTTATATGACAACTTTTGTATTGCTACCCTCATTTTCATTCCGTACTTACAAAGTTGCTTCCCTGTTGCTATTGTATTTTCTACTTTGTTTTTCCCATGCCACTCCTGCTTGGGTCTTTGCTTGGGCCTGCAGTATATCATAAATACATAATAAAATAAATAATAAATATACAACCTTGACTGCGGCTTCTAAAGAAGCCTGATCACAGTAATGAACAGCGCAAATAAGACGCACAAAAAGAAGAGGGAGACAAGTACAGGGGTTTTATTTGCGCTGTTCTGCACTGGGACAATCCAAGACCAACTAGTCCTCGAATCTCTTTGAAATCTCACATAGGTGAACATCACTAGGTATGAGTATTACTAGTAAATATTAGATGCACAATCGACTACTTATTCAATGGGAGCTAATCATATCTTTACAAGTCAACCGCTTTACCTTGAAAAGATCATGCACTCATTCTACTCGTACTGTTTCAGGCGAAGGCTGACGGCGTCTTGAGCAAGATGAGTTGTCAGCAACGACCTCGTACGTGACATCACTGAGGCGGCGCAGAACTTTGTCTGGCCCGAAGTATCGGTGTAGAAGTTTCACGGAAAGGCCTCGGCGCCGCACAGGAGTCACAATCCAGACCCATTCTCCAGGATGGTAGTCCATGAAACGATGCCGCAGATTGTACCGTCATGTGTCACGTTCTTGTTGAGAGGCTATTCTGACACGCGCGAGCTGTCGTGCTTCTTCGGTAGGGTCAGTGAAGGTAGGGTCATCCTCTATATCAGTGCATTCGTGGGGCAGCATAGCGTCCACCATTGTTGTCACTTCTCGTCCGTGAAAGAGGCCAAACGGTGTCATCCCTGTCGTTTCCTTGAGTGCCGTTATTATACGCTGATGTCACATGTGAAATTTTGTCCCAATTCTAGTGCTCGATATCGACGTAGTACATGCAGAAGCATGTCTGCCATGGTATTGACGCGTTCAGTAAGCCCGTTAGTTTTCCGGTAGTACGCTGTCGTCTTCCTGTGCGTAGTGCCACTGAGCTCAAGAACACTACATAAAGTTCAGCTGTGAACGCCGTTCCTCTGTTATTTATTACGGCCGCTGGAGCTGAGCGCCTGAGGACTATGTTTTCAATAAAAAATTGTGACGCTTAAGCAGCAGTGCCACGCGGGATCGCCTTAGTTCCTACCTATCGGGTGAGGTAGTCTGTCGCAATCGTCACCCGTGTATTGCCGCTGTCAGAAAGTGGAAATGGCCCTAGAAGGTTCATTCCAACTTGAGCAAATGGGGAGTCTGGCACGGTGACCGGATGAAGCAGCCCGGCGGGTTTTGTTGGTGGTACTTGGTACTTTGCGTCGCTGGCAGCCAACGCAAGTCATCACGTAGTGTTTTATATCCACTGCGAGCTTTGGCCAGTAGTATTTTTCTCCTGCGCGTGCCAACGTTCTAGTGTCGCGTGATGCCCTGAGGTGGGTTCGTCGTGGTAGACGTGCAATATTCATATTCGAAGGCTTTCAGTGTTAAGCAGAAGGTAGCTCTTTCCAGAGAAAGAAGAGTTCCTCCGAAAAAGAATGTCGTTACGTAAGCAAAATGACGTGAGGCCCTTTGAAAACACCTTGGGCACATTAGAAGTAAACCCTTCCAAGATTTTAATCAGCGAGTTGAGTGCTTCGTCGTCTTGCTGTCGCTGGGCGATGGTGGCCGCGTCAACAAAGTCTAAAAATCGTGTGCATTCGTCATCGTCTGTGCTTCATGGAGTAACCGGTGCTCTTGAGAATTCAATCCGCATATAGATGGTGCTTTCATGACTTATAAATCATCGTCATGTCATGCTCTTGCAGTCGTAAACTCCATCGTGCCAAACGTCCTGATGGGCCCTTGATGTTGCTCAAGCAACAAAGCGAGTGGTGGTCGGTTGTTACTTTGAAAGTGCTGCTAAGTACGGACGAAACTACGCAACTACGTACATACAAGTACGGACGAAACTTAGTAACTGTCCATGCTATAGCCAGGCATTCTTTCTCCGTGGCGGAGTAGTTGGACTCTGCACGTGACAAAGTCCGGGTCGCATAGGCA
>JABSTT010004015.1:0-24593 GCA_013339685.2 Hyalomma asiaticum | reverse complement strand
GATCCTCGTTTATGGCGGTCTTGCGTAGGGCTCTGGCGCGTGCAATTCTTCAGTGTTTCCAGAGGAATATGAGTCGCTCAAACTTTCTCTCGTGTACAACTGTCCAGAATCCCCGTGCCATGTCGAGGTACCGCTGACGTATAGATTTAGCATGTTCACGTGTTGACAGTACCCAAGCCATCTCCCGCCCCTCAATTCGACAGATTGCCGCTTATGCAATCCACAACTTCGCGAAGACAGGTTTTAGTTTCGTGTTATAAAGATGCCTATGACAGAGGGATGAACCTCACTTCTTTAGTTGTGTTACTTCTCCCATGAAAAAAAAATGTGGTTCATCCCTCTGTTTTAGGAATCGGTATAACACGAAAGTGAAACCTGTCTGCGTACATAAGCGGCAATTCGGCGAATGGAGAGGAGGGAGATTGGTTGGGTACATCGGACATGTGAAAACCCCTTGCAAATACACATCAGTGTCACCTCTACACTGCGCAGCGATTCTCGACAGTTGCACTCCCAACTCACATTTCTTCGGAGACACTGCATTGAATGCGTTAGCGCTCTGCGCAAACTTGCCATAAACCAGGAGCGTTCGCAAACGGCGATACCTTGCAAGTGAAACCGAAGTGTTTGTTAGCGGAGCGTTTTGTGAAAGCACACTTCGCTGTGCGAAAGGCGCATCATTTGCCGTGTTTGCGTTCCTGGAGTAGAGCGCGTCGCAACGCAGCTGGCTATCATACTTCACACACGATAAATTATGAAACGGCCGTGGCTGAAGCAACGCGCCGGCAGGACGCCGAAGCCTGCGCGGTGATAGAGGCGTCGAGAGTACTGAATCGCTAACTGCCGGTGCGCATAATAAGAAGACTTACGACTTCGCTCCATCGTTCCTAGGTGGCAGTACCACTGCTGGGAACCAGAATCAAGAGTGCCGTCAAAGGGACGCGACATAATTCAGAGCAAATTCGCTTGCTAACTACGTTTGCTTTAACCGAATATCAATTAGAAGAAAGTAGTAAACTGGTGTAGTAAAGACATGAGGCCCGTTTTTTTTCCTAGGCGCTGTAAGTCTGCGGGTGGTGCGATCGCTAGCGCTTCAAGCTTCTACCGTCGTGCCCTGGCTGGTTTTGGGTTCGAATCTCTGTGAGTGGTACTATTTAAATGCCAAATGCGCGTTCATTTTTTCATAGATATACTTTCGTTACGGAAGTACGGCACAGATTTCTTGGTGGACACCTGGATAAAAACATTTTCGTGTTAAAAAAAAATAAAGTGGTGGTTATGTACCAGCCAGTATATTACACTGGCGGTTAACGAGAAACGTGCAAGCCGCTGGAATATTAGACTTCTGTACCTCTGGTTGAACACTGCGTCACGAGATGTCACTACCAGAATTTTCCACCATTTATACTTCTTGAAGAAGTTGTCTTCACAGACAACTTCTTATACGTGATGAAGTTTTCTTTACAGACAAAACTTCTGTCTGTGAAGACAGAGGGGCCCGGCCTATGTCTTCACAGACAGAAGAACGAATAAGGTAGAAAAGCAGTAGTCTTCTTAGGTGCGCTTATAGCAAATGGGAAGCCGACCACAGACGTGGACAAGGAAAAGTTTGACACTGCCTGTGAGGCCGGGCCTCCATCTGTCTGTGAAGACAGAGGGGCCCGGCCTCTGTCTTCACAGACAGATGGAGGCCCGGCCTCACAGGCAGTGTCAATCTTTTCCTTGTCCACGTCTTGGGTCGGCTTCCCTTTTGCTATAAGCGCACCTAAGAAGACTACTGCTTTTCTACCTTATTCGTTCTTGTCCATTGCACAGGGAGCAATATGTACTATCTGTTCAATACATGGACCAACGGGCATTACTTAACATTGTTGTTCCTTATTTCTACCCACACCTCAATGTGTAATGAGCCTATATTACAATGTCTGGCGCAGTAAAAGAGCCGTTGACGTGTACCACACTGCACTGTGCCTCAGCAAGGCGTATCTGCTGTGCGGCACGGACGTGTTCTTCAAGTACTTCGATGAAGTGCTCTTGGATCGGGACTTGGACGCCGCACGGAGGGTTGTGTCTGACGCACGCGAAGCATTCGCAAGCCGCCTACAGCGCTGGCAGTACAGGGATGAAAACATTAGCCTGGTTGAAGACTGGCAGTCCACTGACGTTGTCCTCAGGTACTTCGACCCTCGAGTCCTGTACGATAGACATCAGGTGAGTGCGGCACACGGGTTTCTCTCGTCCCATACCGACCTGTCCACAGCAGGCAGGGACCACCGGCATATTGGGCTGTGGCACAGAGGCTGACGTCACAGCCTCAGCAGCGCTTTTATTTTATTTTTTCTTTGGGAGGGGAGGTCACGCGTATTTGTCAAAGCACAGCGGTGATAATGCCGGCGCCCGAGAAGCCTTCTGCTAAAAGGTTTATAGGCACAGTCACGCGCAAGGAGCAAAGGGTTAAGGGGGGACGCCTAATCACCTTCGTCGCTAGACGCAAAATCTGCTCCATTGCACATTGCGCTGCGGTTTCACTGAAATGGCTTCAATGGGACAGAATTAGAGGCAGAAGTAAGGGTTCGCTGTAGCCACCCCTGGCCCCTCACCCCCTCCGTGGAAACGCCGCGCACGCTTACACACGAGAATCCGCCAGCTCCACGAATTTCTTAGTGATAAATATTACCACCACTTTCGGATGCTACAAGAACCTTACCGGGCTTTCAGATGTCACTCTATATTTTGGCAATTTAATAGGTTGCTTTCTCGCAATGTAACAGCGTTACAAACCGTTTTTTTTTTCAAAAGCGCTCGTGAAGATGTAAGAGAGTACGACGTTTAACGAAACATACAGGGGACAAATTACCGTCGGTCTCCTCGGAGTGGAAAAAAATTGTGCAAAAGCAAACAAACTTCTTGCACTTGCGAGCTTCACACTGCAATCACGCCCTTTTATCCAACCTGGTGTTCATTTTTCCTTCAGTACAACTTACACGAAAGGGCTGTACGCTTAAAATTATATCAATCATATGCACTGGCGGCCCAATTTTAGCTACGATAAACACGCAGTGAGGCATGCACAAATATGCTGTTAGCGCATCTTCAATGATATGTCAAGACAGGCGGCACATATGAAGTTCAACACAAGATGCGTTCAGACGCGGATCTATGTCCCTGCTTAGTTATCGTGCACTTCGATTTACGGTTGTCTGACAACGCGAGTTACGTGTACCAATGTCGGTGCGCCGAAATTTGTTCGCTTGGATATTGTTGCGTGCCCGACAAGTTGTTCAGTATACATTTGTAGTTTAGCGTTTGCATGCCAGCGCACGTTAAGGGGAATAGCGTTTGCGTACCCTGAACGTTCGTCACAGAAATTGAGATTTAGTTTTGCGAGACATAACGTCCATGCTTCAGTATTTGTAAGGGCAGCGTTCCTTAGCGGAAAGAAAAATGCTCGGTTATCTCCGCGCATGCAGCCACATTTCGATGTTTCCGAAATAACGAAAATTAAACAGACGTGAGCCACGCTCAAAAAGCAACAAAAGATATGTTTTGTCGAATTCCTTACAGCTGTTCTTGTCCTGGACCTAGCGCCATTCGAAGTCGGAAGTAACTTCCAAAACTTGGCTAAGTTATCCGTAACAATTTCTCACTAAAGCTACCTGGAAACTAAGCGACGCCATTTTACAAGCTCGTTTACGACGAACGAAGGTAATCCTTGAACAGCGGCGCCAAATCCAGTTCGATCCGGGCGTCCAAAACAGCTGCCATATTTTTTTTTCTTTTTACATATAGGCTACGTAGACAGTAGGTATCGCAACGCTAAGTTATAGACAGCGTGCGTGAGTAAATGCTACGAATCGTATCGCTTTGTGCGCATGCACATTTGGATCCCGCTACTGCGCTAAAGCCTGTAAGCCAAAAGTAACTGCTCTTTGGCGCAGCAGCAGGGACCGCATGCAACTTGCGCACAGGACATGGGAAACTCCCTGGTGGACAACATACGGCTAGCCTCGCAAGGCCACATGACGGATGAGCAGCGCTGGACGTCGGAACAGTTAGAAAAGACCGACTGGTTTGTGCTGATGCCGGGCAAGGATTTGGCGCTGCTACCGTACGCACTCGCCTTCCCGTGGTTCGACAAAGGTGGCACCCGGTTTATGAATCAAGCGGGACTCGGCACCCATCTCACTCGAGCACTCAGTCTCCTATTCTTTAGCAGGTAATTCTGCCATATAGAGACATAGCGTGAATTTCACTTGTTTCCTTCAGCTGTAACAGAATAACAACGCTTCAGACAGGACAAAGCGAAAGAGAGACGTGGCGCTGACAATCAACGAAAGTTTAATGCAAATCAACTGCAACATATAGAGGGCACCAGTATATGCTGACCAAAAGAAAGGAAAGCAGAAGTCGCGAATACGCCAACAGCAAAATGAAAATCAAGAACAAGCCTTGCAACAACAAAGAAAGTTGTTTGAGCGCCTTCTCAACATTCTGGCGCGTGATTTCCTCAAATTCTTGTGTTATAGCTACGGAGGGAAATAGAAGGCACGCTGACGCGCAGTCAACAACACGAACAAGAAACTGGGATGTTCCTAGAGCCAACGTTTCCACAAGTAGACTTGTTTTCGTTAATTGCCGCTCTGGCGAAGACAAGTACACTTGTCAAAAACGTTGCCTCTAGTGACAGTCAACTACCAGTATTTATGATGCACGAAGCACTGTGTTGCTTACTGCGAACGGCTTCGCTTATATCGTGTTCGCGCTGCTAGTCATAGAACTCTAGTAATGCGCCCTCCTCAAAAATAGGTTTACGCGTGCAGTCTTTACGCTGGTCATTCGAATGGCTGTTGCCCGAACCTATCATACTCAGCACCATGTTTGTCGTGCACATTGTCCCGCCTGAATGGCTGTTTGTTGTGCTTCAGTAGTGAGTCAAGCAGTCTGGTTGAGCACACCGCTTCTTGAAGATGGTCTGCTTTGCATAGAGCAGGCTACACGTTAGAAGGCTCAGAAAATTATCTCCACCGCCATGTTTGTTTATTACCCGCCACTGTCACTCCGTTACTGTATTTCACGATGCGATCTGACACTGCACTGATATGTTCATTCCGAGTTTTGTATTTTGGCCACAGCTTGCATAGCTCGCGCATGCGCCGACGTAGTTTCATTATAACGATCGCATATTTTTAATGCATTACGATGAAGAGATCGTGAAAAACGATGGAGAAGAGGGGATGTCCCAGGAGCCAGCGTTTCGACAGGCGGACTTTGTCAGGACGGCATTGTAACTCCGTCAGCACGAAGACAGTTCCACTTGTAGAAACGTCGGCTCCAGTGACATCCCATTTTCTCCGTCGCTCTTAACAATCCCTTTATCGATTAAAGCATCCATCTTTCCCTCAGCTAATGCATTGCGGCCACTGTGAGGTCTAGTTCGTGCGTATCCTGGAAGCAAAAAAAGCATAGTCGATAAGACGGCACGGTAAACAAAAAGTTAGCGCAGAATTTCTTGTCGCTCTTTGTATCGCGTTCAGCAATGTTTCGTTAGGAAGAAAAATTAAATCCACTCTCGACTTCCTCGTATCTGCGTTATGCATTGTTCAAACACATGCCCTGAGAGACTGAAAGCTTCACATAAGCCCTTCCATATTGCTTTTAGCTTACTTTTAGTGTACTTTGTTAAATATTTGATAGTGCAGGTGCCAACGATATTCGACTTTCCTTAACTAGCATTTCTATCTTCCTCTTCGCTCATGTCAGCTTTACAAGACAATACCACGTACAGAAAACACTTTCGTTAGTTGAAAGGCATTAACCAAGGTTTTTTTTCCATACAGTGACCCATCAAACATACACTTTCCATACGCACACGAAACGCCACAAACCAATAATACAACCACTCCGGAAAGGTCTACTATGAACATGAGCATTACAGTCGAACAGGGCATGCTAAGATATATCGCTCTCCAGATTACGGACACACTGTCTTAGGGTCTGCAAAATATAGTTTCGTACAAAGATGCTTGTAAGCGAATAATATACAGTTGCCTAATAAAGGGCATTGCTTCAAGCACGCTACCTTGTATGCATAACAAAAATGCCACGAGAAATTAGGGCCGTCATACGAGTTCAGCCAGCATTCGTTTTATTACTGTACATTGTAATGTCATCTTTCAATCATGTCATCTTACACCTACTGCCAGCCGCTTCTATCTCATTATGAACCGGAAAAGGAGCGCTGCCACGCGCTTTTCGTTTGCGTCATCACCTGCGTCGTTCCTCTTACCTTTGTCACGTCTGTGCCGCCACGATACTGAGAACAACTGACAATAATCTTCATGCCTAAGACGATGATGTAATGATGTAAAATAGTGCAAAAATTCACGCCAGAACAGGCTCAGTTCTGCGCACTATCGTCTTTTTCTAAAAGAATTTGACGAGATTAAGAAAGTTCACATTGTGACGTCATGAACAACACGACCATTCTCAGCGTCCAACTACAGCCTTGTTTGAAAGCAGACCTTATACTTGCCCTCAAGACATCGAGCATATTAGGAAGTGGATGTATCATTGCCAATGCGAAATCCATACATTTAATGTGTCATCGAAAAATGATTTTAAGATGTTACCCTCATGAATTAACGTTATCTGTAAACAGTGTGATCTTTTGCAGGCACTGGAATATTACCAAAACGGCAACAGTAGAATGTAAAACCTAAAATAAAAAAACGCGGTGTGTAATATTGAACAGAAGCTAATCTAGGGGAACATGGAGGCTTGAATCAATGAACAGATCGCTGTAAACAGTGGGGAACAGGGAATGTCGCCGGAGCCAACGTTTTGACGAATGGAGTTGTCTGCGTGAGGATGGCAACTGCCTTCTCGAGCATTCGTTCCCTTACGCTTTGCAGGCACTCCCCACCTCGTCCTCAAAAGGAGAAGTGGAGAAGAGGAACGAACGGTTGAAAAGGCAGTTGCGGTTCTGAAGCAGACGAGTCCACTTGTCAAGGCGGTGACTCTATCGACATTCCCTCTTCTCCAGCATTTGTAGCGATCTGTTAATCGAAATGTGGTATATAGAAGCACAAAACCAACGGAAGAACAAAAATTACCCAACCGTCATGCGTTCCCCCGATAAAGAACGTTTCTGGGAATCCTTGCATGAAAGCAGTGACATGAGTGTATTCTTTGATAATTACTTTGTCCTCGCAGCTATGCCGGATCGGGCCACGCTGACAGAGCCATCGCCAGAGCAATCGAAAGCGCCAACAAGGCCACCCGTCCTCGCGACGCCGTCGGCCCCGACAGGATCGCGCAACTCCTGCGCACTCTGGCCCTCGCGGTGTCGCACGACGCGTACGACGCTTCCGGTGCGGCTGAGGTCGACGAGCACCTGGTAGGGTTCGAAGCGTACGGAGGCACCGAGATGTTCTTCATCGCATCGTGTTATACCCTCTGTCGAGGGAGCGACAGCTTGGCTCATTTCAGCGGTGCCGAGTGCGATGAGTCCTTCCGCAACATCGAGGGCTTCGGCGACGCCTTCGGATGCGAACTTGGCAGCGCGATGAACCCCGTGAACAAAACAGTTATCATGTGAAGTTTCTGTACGCCTGAAGCATGTTTCATGCTGGTTATATCGCTGACATTTATATGTACCGATTACGTGATTGATATGATGAGTTAATCATGCTACGTCGACCGCTGTCACAGCGCGTCTGTTATGCCATTAAATGCACACATGAATGGAACAGATATACGGAGGCGATAAACGAAACCCATCATAACGAACCATATTACTTGGGATTGTTTGCTTGTTTCATGTTTCTAAAGACATGCCTTGTGGTACTCTTCTCTTTAATTCTGCAGCTATTTAGATGATGTGTTGGTGCTAGCAAATAAGGAGTACTTGGAATGATACACAAGATGAAATACGTCTAGCTGCGCTGCTAGCGAGTAAACGTTCCACGTTTTAACGTGCCTTGGAAGGAGCAATAACGAACACATTGCTGTCTTTATCGACTCTCTTGATGAATTTAGGTATCGTTTAGCAATAAACTTCGTGACGATAATCTGAAATATAATGACGCTTTTCGACACGCTTACTTTGACGTCGCCGCTATTGACTTTCCGGATCATCTTCACCGGCGTTCTCATGTATTATTTGGTCGGGAATTAGAGCGCAAGTTTATGTTGTTTTACTGGCGTAATCGCAAGAAAATGGTCTTTTTGAATGTACGACGAAAGCTAAGTATATGCGTGCTCTGGTAGAACGCGTTCCATCCATCAGCTCATTTGACACGAATTTATCCTGGGTAACATAATATTTGCAGAACTTTATCACTTGATTTCCCGAAATCTGCAGAATATTCCATATAAACTACTTGAACCGCCGACTCCAGGCACCCGTAACCTCAAGCTACTCATATTGTAACACTGATGAAAGAGTCGCTATGATAATTGATAGCACTAGGGCTTTTATGAATATGGGCCTCTATTCGAAGCATGCACAGTGGTTTGAAAGACAGTGTCATGCCATGCTCAGCCGGAAGCACCACTAATGACGCAGTACACTCGAATACAAAAACAACACAGGTGCGCTGTTACAGGTCGTCGCTCTTTCTCACGCCGTGCTTTCGAGTATAACCGAGTAGGCTTGTGTGACGTTGTGACTCAGCACATAACATTTCTCACTGACATTTCCCGGATCGCGGTTGACACACCACTCCTGTCATCGACAGTGAACTTGAGGTGATTTTGTTTTTCAACAAAAAGGTGCCAATCCGTTTATTGCAAGGGGTCGCAGTTGTACCAAATGACGGTGAGTCAGATAATTCTCCTAAAAATTTTCTTAATCTTCGAAGTTCCACAAAAAGAACGTTTGTAACGTTTAGGTGTTCGCGGAGCAGTGGTCAACAAAATGAAAACCACAAATACATCACAGATAAGAACATCACAAGACGAATTCTGCTCCGGAAGTTGCATAGCGGACATCGGAGTAGGACGAGGAAGGCCAAGCTTCTTTGACGGAAATTGCAAAACAATTACACATTTCACTGAGGCAAGTTTGTTATCACAATGTCATTTTCTACGTCGATACTGCGGCTGGTCTAGGGGGAACGCTTCTTCGTCATGGTAATGGAAACGAAGTGTCGCTGGCATCGCACCGCAGCAAAGAACGCTGCAGAACACCACGCGGTACCTTACAGACACAAAACTGCCAAAATGAGTAGAACGGCTGAGGTGGCGACAGCTTGTCGGTTGTTAAGGCTCTGATGCCACGGCGGTAGGGTAGTTGTTTCCCGATTCCTCGAACCCGACAATACTCGTGATGGATTGTGCCTTGGCGCACAGCTGGCGTTCGCGGACTTCGGGGACGACCAGTGTTACAAATGGTGTTATGGTGGCAACCATAAAACTCGAACTTTAGTTCGTTCCACATTTAGAAACAGTTATACTATCTTTCTTACTAGATAAGTAATGCAGAATTAAATAAGTAAGGTTCTTCTCAGTATATTAAATACCGAAAACGTGAGGCCAATTTTTTTCGCCCTAAAAGTAAACTAATATTGGCTGTAGCATAACTAGTTGTTGGGCTACTTGATGGCTTACATTGACGAAGAAATATCCAGCCAATACACGGACGAGCATAGCAGACAGTAAGAAAGACACAGTAAGAAACTTTCCTAGCTTCCTTCCTGTTTCCTGTGCTCACCCGTCACTTTTTCCTTTCCTGAGGAAACGGAGGGAAGGGGGGGGGGGGGGGGGGGGGGATGAAGCTGGATACGTATTTTTTGTTAATATTGTTGCCGTGACTCTGCTTTGAATTGATAACATTTTTGCGCAATATGAAATAGTACGACGTTGTATCATGCCACTCCTTTTCATTTCGTAGGCAACACGATGTCTTAAGTGCAACCAGTACATTAAAACTGTTATTTTCTCACTTGCCTGCCACAATGAAATTTGGCGAAAAACTGAAAGGACCGTAGGCGCACACGAATTGTACTTTGAAAGGCAGATAAGCCGCGTATGAACTTTTCCGCATTTTTACAAAAGTACCAGAACCTCTTCCTGGTACCTTTAACACCCGCCGCGCGAATCTGAAATTCCAAACTAAACGCCGTTTGCCCTCCACGCTGTGATTTGGCTCCAGGACGGTGTGATGACGTATGTCAGCGCGCACGCCTGCGTGCGTGTGCTGTGACGTCGGTTATAGCGATAGCGCGACACGTGCCAACTGAAACCGCAACTGAAACCGAAACTGAACCCGGCATCACAGCGACCACCTGCGGTTTTTTAACGAGCACTGAGATTGCACAGTACACGGGCTTCTAGCATTTCGCTTCCAAGATGCGCTAGCAGCGGCCGAGCTTCCATCCCGCTACGTTCGGGTCACTGCCATTAGATCATAACGGAGCGTACAAAAAAGAAAGAAAGAAATGAACACTGTGCGTACACATACATAGCGTCAACTTAAGAAAAATAACAGATCTATAATAATGAAAAATTGAAAAAACAAATGAACTTTCGTTTTGCCATTTCTACAGTGCTACGAACGTGGTATTTATCACAATTCCGAACAGTGTCGGGCACATACGAATACGTGAATTTACTCCAACTGTTTCTGGTTAGAAACGAAACTGACCATGCAGGGCTGACAACCGCGTGCGCTCAAGAGCGGGACTCCGAGGACGTCGAACCACGCAGGATAGGGCTTGGATCCCCGCGTGTACCTGCGTACGGTCAGCCGCACAATTTATATCCGTACGGAAAAGCTGCGGGTGTCGTTCTTCTGCGCCAATTTTCTCTTGGATTACAGCTTACTGTCCCGTGAAGAAGCGTGGTGGTTCTCCCTTGGCGAGAGCTTCGTCCCACGGTGGTTCGGGTCGATGGCGCCATTTATTATTGGATGGCAGCGAGCAATTGCTTCGTGTGGCTCTTTCACTGAAGTGGAAGAAACAGCGGGTGTAATTGCTTGCCCACACGGAAGCGGGCACCGAAGAACACATACAGCGAGGTTTATTAGGGTGATGGTACATTGAGGACCCGTCCCTGCTCAAAGATATTGTCCGGAGAGCATTGCTGGTGCCATTCGCTGTGCATGTCGCGCAAACGGTCAGATTGACCGGAATGGACATAATGCCTGAATGATTCGAAATGTGTCCCTGTGACATCTTTGTGTTAGATGTCTTTGCGTGGAGCACATTGCAGTTAAAATGTCGGAACTTGGTTCCACTGACTGAAAACTCCATGCCCTCCGTATAGATAAGTTAAACGGACACTGTGTTTGAGTTATAAGTTTCAAATTCGACGCATTCTTTGGAGAACCAGAAGTTGCTTGACTCTACCTAGTTACCCACCCTGCCGCCCCGCCGCGGTGGTGTAGCGGTTATTGCACTCAAATAGTACGTCGAGGGCGGCGGCTGCGTTTCGATAGAGGCGGAATGTCGAGGCCCGTGTACTGCGCGATGTAAGTACACGTTATATAACGAACCCCGGGTAGCCGAAATTTTCGGAGCCCTGCAACACGGCGTCTCTCATAATGTTACCGTATATATATATATATATATATATATATATATATATATATATATATATATATATATATATATATATATATATATATATATATATATATATATGTGCGTGTGTGTGTGTGTGTGTGTGTGTGTGTGTGTGTGTGTGTGTGTGTGTGTGTGTGTGTGTGTGCGTGCGTGTGTGTGTGTGTGTGAGTTAAAATTCGATTTCAGCGTCAACTGTCACCGTCAAAAGAAAAACGGTGGTGACAGTTGACGCTGAAATCGTCGCTATAATACTCACAACAGCTGGAATAACTTATCACATCTTCGGATGACATCATTTTTCTTGCACCAGCTCCATGTTTCTGATGACGGGGAGGCTGTGACGTCATAGCATATTCTACACGAAACGTCTACCCGTATCGGTTTCGCTTTCAACACATCGTTGCTTCGGTTATTTAAAATTACTGGTGAGTTTCTGAGCTAACTGAACCATCCTGCTTGCTACTGGACAATCAGTGCCATTGTAAAACAGTCATATCAGAGTATGGTGAAAAAAATGGCAGATCCCACGTGCAGTGGGGATCAAGGAAATGCGAAGCACACATCAGGAACGTAAAATGGATCTCCATTGTTGTCTCGCTACACCGATTTTGGCACATACGAAGTTTACGAAACGGCCGCAACAGCACGAAGACTGTGGCATGTAAACCATGCCGCTCATGACACGCATGTCATGATTGTAACGTTATGACCTGCCGTTTACGTTCGTCATGCAGTCGTGTTGTGCCAATTTTGGTATACATCCCATTAATGAAACGGCAAGGAGAGCACCAAGACCGTGTCATGTAAATAATGCCGCTCATCACATGTATGTCATGACTTTCAAGTTATGACG
This sequence comes from Hyalomma asiaticum, assembly GCA_013339685.2. Taxonomy (NCBI): domain Eukaryota; kingdom Metazoa; phylum Arthropoda; class Arachnida; order Ixodida; family Ixodidae; genus Hyalomma; species Hyalomma asiaticum. The sequence goes on along the minus strand of JABSTT010004015.1, from coordinate 12,176 downwards.
TGTCATTTATGTTCGTCATGGAGTCATGTTGCAGCATACCAATTTTCGTATATATATCCCAATAACGAAACGGCCAGGAGAGCGCCGAGACCGTGGCATGTAAATCGTGTCGCTCATGACATGCACGTCATAATTATCATGTTATGGCCTGTCATTTGTTTGTCATGCAGTCATATTGTGGCGCAACAATTTTTGCTGGGTTTGTACTGAAGAGTGGCTGCCACCCCGCTAGCCAGGCAAATTGCAAGCGTCGTCCCCCCCCCCCCCCCCTCAACCTGCACAAGTTTTATAGTCAGTTACGGAGAAAAACGCATCTGGATTATAATTACCGTTGCCCACTGACAGCAGTAATTCGAGTGTTACAAAATTAAAGTAAAAAACTCACAGTTTCGCCGCAAGGGCGAAGCAATGAATGCGATAGCAAGAAACTGTAATGCTATACGAAGTGAGGCTCGCAGTTTCAGGAGCGATATTAATTGGAGTGAGCGTCTCCAGTGGGCAGCGCGTGCTGGTACGAAGGGCTTTATACGTTGTGTGTCACAAAGCTACACATACAAAGCCAGGGGAGGCCGCTAAATGAACAAACAGAAGATGAGCGCGAACTATCAAGTGAAGCACGCACGAAACGAACGCAAAGATATACACCGAACGGGCGCGAATAAGCTGTCACACTGGATACTCTCAGTTTGAACAGCGCCCCTGCTGCAAAGGCGGCTGCCCGTCGCGCTCCTCGCGCCGTCTCTCTGGTAATGAAGCAACGCTGTAAGCGCCTTCCGTCTCTGAGTCTTGCCAGTGGTAGAGGATGCGTATATAAGGCTCGCCATTAGCTCCTTGAAGCGCCTGCTCTTTGTGGCGTAGTGGTTAGCGCCACGCGCTGCGGAGTGAGAGGTTCCTCGTTCGATTCCGTGCGTCGGAAACATTTATCCGGATATATATCCTTATGCATATGCGGTTCATGACGGCGGCGACGGGGACGGCAAAAACCAGCCGGACTGTCCATATAATTGCTATCGCAATAAAAGTAATCCTTAAATTTTTACGCTTTGCTTACAAGTTTGGTTGTGACACATTGAATTATTTATGTGTGTCCTTGGATTTTGCACTGCTTTGTATTTTGCAAAGGCGAGCTCCGCCGAAATTATACTTCTGGACGTTAAAATCCGTGAAGCACGCTTTTGAAACACTACATTTTCAACAATAAATTTGTAAACGCTCCTTGCCAGTTCACACGACGCTCCCATACTGACTACTTGCCCGACCATCGTAGTTCCGGATATATCGTTCTTTATCATAGGGCTTATGTATCCACAGATAACTTCTTATGTCAATCAAATCATTTTCTTCACTGAATGATCTATGAATTGACAAGGCTTGGGCTTCATGGTCGTACGAGTACGAGCAAACTTGAGCCGTTTCCTTAAATTAAGATGCCGCATATGCGACGTACTTGGCAGAGATAGCCTAGCTACGGCCTCTGGGTGGAATAAGAGAGTTCGCAGCTAGGTATTCCGTGCTATAAAGGCAGCAATAATAAAGATGGTTTTTCGCAAACAACGCTGGGGGGCAGAACGGAAATCCTCGGCTGTAGAAACGACGCGCATGACACACGGTTCGGTGAGCGCCGTGAAGCAGGGAATCTCGCAATACCAATCGCTGTTCGCTCGGCTGCTCTTCGCAGCAGCAGGCTAAAGTTATTCTGCGTTCAGTGTTCCCTATAGAGGAACGCTTTAGATCTAAGTGAGACATTAGTTCCCTGAAATGGCTGTTTAGCCGCGCAGCAAGGCGGTTTTTCGGGGAGGGAATCCGATGTTCCTGCGGCAAATGCTGCAAACGCAGTTGGCGGAATGTCGTGAGGCGCTATTGCAGAAATGTTTTATTCTTTGCGCAATGCATGTAATGTCAGTGAAATCGGGGACGAGGCGCGTTCATGCGAAAGCAAGACAGAGCGGGAAAACGTCATGGATGTGGTTTTGTAACGATCGATATATGGATACTGCAGCCGTATGCTTCGTTGCGTGGGGTGTTTATTAATGGATAAGAATTCCCGCCTTGCACCATCATCAGAATATTGAGCTGCGCGTAATAACCGCGCGAATAGGAATTCGATAAGTTATAAGATATTACGCGGTACAAAGAAACTATGTCGCCCGATTAAAGAAAAATAGCCTGGCGTAAAGCACTGGAATGCTGTCGAAGTCGATGCACGATGTTGATTTACGCGAACAAAAAGAAAATATAAGAGAAACATATCAAACAAATCAATTGTTGTTTTGTGGGGTTTTACGTCCCAAAACCAGTTCTGATTATGAGAGACGCCGTAGTGGAGGGCTCCGGAAATTTCGACCACCTGGGGTTCTTTAACGTGCACTGACATCGCACAGCACACGGGCCTCAACATTTCGCCTCCATCGAAATGCAGCCGCCGAAACAAATCAATTAAAATCGGTAGTTTTCAAACACAACCTCGTAGAAAGCTGTGCAACGCTATTTTTTAGACTCTGCAGAGGTTCAGCAATAGCCAAGTTAGGGGACGATGAATACTCGAGCGGACTGGAATGTCCACTGGAGTACACGCTATCAAAGTCAAACATTATTTCCACATTCGGTACGCTGAGGGCCGCGGTCAAAAAGCCTCCAATGGGCTTAAAACTGGGACCGCGACCCCTTACAAAAGGACGGAATAGGCAACGTGCTTACTGCAATAAAGCAAAAGCACAGAAAGTTGAGCAAAACAATCTCAGTGACGCAGTCGTCACAAACATAATAGAGCGTAAACACTAAAAAAGAATAAAATTGATTTATTTTACCCCCAGGGCGAAGTGCATAGAAGGCACTACAGAAAAAACGAGAAATCCCAACAGGCAGACACAAATGGTCCCAGTTACTCTATTAGCACATACGAGACATACCCTAGGGCAACATAACAATGCCAGAAACAAGTCTGGCAATGAACTCTAGCTGTGTATCTCTTCCCTATGCATATACACATACAAGCAGGCATGAAAAGAAAAATTTTTGGTATTATAACGACCAAAATAAATTCGTAAACAAATTACAGCTGGAAGTTGAATAATGTCACATTCATTAAAATAATACGTCTGCGTAATTTCACAGAAGCCAGTGCTTTTTTCCCGATCACCAACCACCCTTCTCAATTGCGGAGCCCTAGAGCGTCCCCCTCCCTCCTCCGCAACATAAATGAGAACAGATAGCAATGTACACCGCGTGTAGGCTACCGATGTTGGACAAAACAGTGCGATTATGTTTAGCATGACCATCGAACACGGCAAAATGTATGACTTTCTTTATACGGAATGTGCACAATGAAACATTGACAGTGGGCAGAGCAATCAGCATTGACCTTTCGCAAATGTATATCAAAGGCGTATCCAATGGAAATAACACTAATAAATGCTTGGATTTTACGTGCCAAAACCCTCACATCTTTAAGAGGCACGCCTTAGTGGAAGGCTCCGGCAATTTTGACCACTTCGTGGTTTTTGATGTCCCCTGATACCACACAGTACACTGGCCTCTAACATTTCACCTCCATCAAAATGCCGCAGTCCGGCTCGAACCCGAGTCTCTCGGGTCAGCAACAGAGCACGCTAACCACTGTACCACTACGGTGGCCCACACACAACAGATGTACCCCCTAATTATGATAATCCGGTGGACCGCAAGCATTGTAGGCATACATGTCACGCGAAGCAATCAGCTATAGGAGTTTGCCTATGGAGAACTGTTTGGCACCCAGCCATGAGTTACGAGAAGGATCAACGTCTGTGTGCTAATTGAGCACAGCAACCGTCACCTTAACTGCTGATCCGATAGTGTTACTTACAATATTGTTACGAGGCGCCCCAAACCGAGGCTGTCAAACGAACGATCGGCTAAGCGAAGAGGACGAAGAAGAGACGACCGGCGTGAGATTCTGGCAGCCATACTGCCGCAGCCGCACCATCTGTATATTTGAAAGCGCCCTTCTGGCTCTACCACATACCTGCGACTCCCCGTGACAATATGAACAATACATGTGCTCGCCACGGACGAGTGCTAGAGAGCTTGCCTGTCACCTCGATGCCTCGAGTTGTCTTCCTACTCACCTAATGAGTGGTAGGTTGTGTCCTTTCTATAAGACCATGTCTGTCCGCTTTGCATGTCGATTTTAATCTCATGCTTTAAGGAACGGTGCGTCCTGTTCCTATATTCCCCTGCAAAGTGTGCTCTGAGGAAATTACCGATGTCTACTTTGGTTGTTCCTCGATTGCATAAACTGAACAGATAACGGTCATTCAGAAGTGGCACACACCTGCATAACCCGGGATGAGCATTGCTTGTACGAACCACACTTGAGCATGTCATCATTAATTGTGATGTGCATGAGAAGTATATTAAATGGGAAGCATTTCTTAGCGACCTTGAGTCACTTTGACTCTATCTATCTATCCATATATATATATATATATATATATATATATATATATATATATATATATATATATATAGTTCGGAAAGAAAATTTCCCTGAGCCCGAATAAATATTTTCAAAAGAAGACATTCACACGATTAACAAAAACAATAGGGTGACTCCACGTAAGATCGAACAAAGCATGGCTGGTCACCCTCTTAAATTTATTTCAAAACTTTATATATTGCTACCCGATGAGTGTAAAAAAGAGATGCGCAGTTGGTTTTGCTAGCCAAAATTTTTGTGAAGCGCCGGGAGTCAATGACGAAGAGGTGGAGTGCCGCGCTTACCTGATCTTCTGTTTTGGCCAACTTTGGTTATCAATTACACCAACTATACTAAGGTGAGGTGGCTGAAATTGATTTACGTAATTATATGCATGTTTCTGCTTGTGTCCAATTATTTTTGCTTTTTCTGGGGAGTGTACATATTTTTATAAATATCCTCAAAATCGGCCCAGGAAGAACGTTTCTGTCCACTTTGCCGGCCTATATCTAAAAAAAGGCTTGTGGCAGAACGGCGAAAGTTCTGCATTACGTTCTTAGCATATTCGTTTGTCAAACTTCAAAATCTTATATTTATATGGCTTTTCAATAAAGAGATACGGGCGGGCTAACTTCAAAAAAAAATCGGACAGGGGAAATTTCTGACGACAATTAAAAAAAAACCATTCTTGATATTTTTTAAACTTCGTACACTTATTCTCCTTCACATTGGCTTTCACAATCACCAAAAATATATTGCATAATTTTGTTCTACTAGGAGTTACAGGCCGCCGAATTAGACCCTTACGCAATGATAGGCAATTATTGTTGATCCGGCTTCTTGCCCGCTGAGTATAGAATGAAGACAGAATTGAATTTCTGGCCCTTGAGAGGCCAGCAGAACCGAAAAAAGGTGTTAGTGGCACTCATGACGTCAATTTAGAAACGATTTATTTGGTCACCCGAGCGGCCATGAGTGCGGGGCTCCCGAGCAGGTGCGCGCACCCCCCCCCCCCCAGATGCTCTAAGAGAGGCACAGTCAGAGCTCATTTTCGTCTCCTTAAACCAAAAGTGTTCGAAACATTTCTTGGGTAACTTCAACGCGTGTGCATTGGAGATTCGCTATCCATTCTGCCTTTTGTTCGCACCGCACTTAGGCGCTGATATAACAAGGCAGAGATGGAAGCAAGATCAAAACACTATCAGGTAGCTATGAGCGCTCGCTTGACACACGCGGTCGACAGCCACCGCTGCCAGAGAACGCCACTTGCGATCAATATAACACAAGAACGTGGCGCTCCAGTGGGAAAGCAAAGCATAGAACGCCAAAGGAAACAAAAGCAAAACAATTGGTAACCGGATGCGCGCACCTATCTCAGATTAGATTCTACACCTTGCGACCGCGCCGGGTAAAATGTTATGCCCAGCATGATGTGTGTGCTTGTGCCATTTGCGCCATGTATAAGCTTTGTCTTGCTGCTGTTGAGAACATTACTGGCCACAGAATCGATGCTGATGAGCTGCACTCAGCGTTCGTTTGCATTCCGTCACCGTCAGAGTGCCTTTTAGGTGAATGCAATCAGTGTCCAAAAGGCACGTCCCTGACACTTGAGGAACTTAATATCCCAGAAGACGAAGAAATATTGCTAGAAATGTGGGAGGCAGGCGACCTTGCAAAAAAAAAAAAGTTTTGGGTGCTGCACTTTTTTTTAATCATCTTCGGGTGCTGGTGGTAAGGTGGATCATGCACAACCACATCAGGAAGACACAAAGTAGAGCTATATATACGAGGAAAAGCAATGCATGCAGCGTGGAAGCATTGTATTCCACTTTGATTTTGCCGAAAACTGGACTGTCGTGCTTCCTGATGACGCTCAGGCATACCACTGCCACAAGCAGCAAGTATTCGTCTTTACATGCGTGGTAACAGCGAGGCAATCTACGAAGAGTTTCGTTGTTGTTAGTGACGACTTGAGCCACGACTACGCTCACGCCTGCTTGGCTCTAGTGAAAGTGAAAGATTGGGGGGAAGACAACCTGCCGGTTTACTCCAAGGTGACATATGTGAGTGGTGCACCCGCCAGTCATTTCAAAAAACAGATATCAGCTTTTCGAGTTCGGGAAAAGCTGTTGTCCCAGTGCCCAATGGGTATTCTCAGCAACTGGACACGGGAAAAAACGCGTGCGATGGAGTCCGAGGTCTCGTCAAGCATCAGGCAATGCTGAACAACTTGAGGACAAACCCTGAAAGTGCAATTCGTACAGCCAGAGACTTTGTAACCGTTTTATCAGAGAAACTGAAAGGTGTGCATCTAATACACCTTGAAGAAAAAGAAGTTGTTGCCTTCCGCGAGATAAAGAAGGAAGAGTGGATGAGAGTACCCGCGTCCCATGGTCTTGGCATGCCTGGCAGCTATCCACGTCAACGGAAGCATCTCCTGGCTTGTACGTGCCACGAATAGCCGGGCCTGCTTGGAAGGAGTTACGTGTACATGAAAGAAGTCTGAACTGACTAATCAATCGAATAAACAAGATTTCAGCCCAGAAACATGATTTAATGAAGTGGTTCTTCTTGACCTTCACAAATTTCAATTTTGCTAAAGATTATTTGGAAAGCGCTCTTTGCTTATTGGATTTTTATCCTAATATTTTTGTGGGGGGGGGGGGGGGGTGGAATCTAAGCTACGCATTGAGTTCCTACTGCCTATCTGCGCTGCGATACCGCAGCGCATCAAAGAACCCCACGCGTACAAAACTGACCCCTAATCATTCATTACTGTGTTCCTCATAGCTACTATGCAGCGTTAAAGGGCCCATGACAGCTATTTTTTTGTTGGATACTTTTATGTTCTAATGAGTAGAACAGTGTCTTGTAATCACGGCATGGAGTGGCAAATTCTCCAGCGTGAAGTCTAATTAGTCACAGCATCGTTAATTTTTTTCAGTTTTAATGAAGCTTCGAAACGCGCGCCAAAAACTGCAAGAAACTAGCGCCGCAGGGCTAGCGCGGCGGCTGTCAGAAGTGAGCGCATGCACTGATCACTTGAGCTCAAGATTCGGTGACGTTGCGGAGAGCGCGAGCGCCAGACCAGCTCGCCACACTCGCTTTGCATCATAGCGTGTGTACAATGTACGCCTGAGGGACCAACACGGAGAGGAAGCAGAAAAATACGGCTTTTGGCGTGGCCTCCGCGATCGGCTGCGAGAGCCGATCTTGGAGGCCACGCTCGGAGGCCATAGCGCGGCGCGCCCGTGTCTCTCTGTGACGTCACGATATCAACTTACAAAAGTGAAACGTCACAGATGGCCCACAAACTACGTCATACTAGTGACGATGTCGCGAGGTGCCGCAAACCCAGATGAGCATTTCTGGTCATTTTAAATACATATTAAAATATCTTAACGACAACGTTCGCTGTTAATACTTGGCCACAAGTGCCTTCAGATGTTCGACAACCAAACAACACAAACATATCGGGTTTGAAATTTTGGTGTCATGGGCCCTTTAAGACATGAATAACCAGGCACATTATCATGCCAAAATTGAGAAGCCGTACGCGATCACAAATGTCAGAATAATCAGACGTGCATGGAACGCTGTGCCTTCCATAAGGGTCTAATTCGACGGCCTCTAACTCTTGGTGGAACAAAATTATGCAATATGCTTTTGGTGGTTGTGAAAGCCAATTTGAAAGAGAATAAGTGTACGAAGTTTAAAAAATATCCACAATTGGTTTTTTTTTTAATTGTCGTCAGAAATTTCCACTGTCCGGTGTTTTTTTTTGAAGTTAGCCCGCCCGTATCTCCTTATTGAAAAGTCATATAAATATAAGGTTTTGCGGTTTGACAAACGAGTATACTAAGAACGTAATGCGGAATTTTCGCCGCTCTGCCTCAAGCTATTTTTGAGATATAAGTCCGCAAAATGGACAGAAAAATGCTTCCTGGGCCGATTTTGAGGATTTTTATAAAAATATGTACACTCTCCACAAAGAGAAAAAATAATTTAGCACAAGCAGAAGCGTGCATATAATTACTTAAATAAATTTCAGCCACCTAACCTTAGTATATTTTGTGTAATTAATAACCAAAGTTGGCCAAGACAGAAGAGCAGGTCAGCGCGGCACTCCACCTCTTCGTCATTATTGACTCCTGGCGCTTCGAAAAAATTTTTGCTAGCGAAACCAACTGCGGATCTCTTCTGTCCACTCATCGGGCAGCAATATATAAAATTTTGAAATAAATTTAAGAGGGTGACCAGCCATGCTTTGTTCGATCTTACGTGGAATCACCCAATATAGCTTTACTGACGTTGCGGCCGGTAGACCGGCCTTCATCAGAGTAAAAAGGTGTTGCAGAGCACCTTCCTTTTAAGGGTACAGGAAGGGGAGAGAGTGCGGCGACAAAGGCGTATGTCTGTAAAGGGAATGGCTATGAAGTCTGCCTGGACAGAACACGTGATCCGCTGCGGCGTCACCAAGCGACACCGTAGCCTCTCAATTAACAGCCAGGCGGCACACTTACAACCCCTAGAGATTCTACTACCTGTATGTAACGCAACTATAAAGCCACTCTACATTGTAAAAATGGTAATCAGCGCAGCAGAAAGGATAAAAACAACAAAAAAAAATACAGCATATCCACGGAGTGAATGATGATGAGTGGGCGAAGCTCGGGATGTTCATCGTAGATCGTGCCGAGTTCCGGATTAATTTAGTTAACGCGCACGCTACGAATCCTCATGGTTCAACTATGCACAAGTGAAATCTCCCACCGGCACTTCATTGCAAGTCAAGATCCAGTGCCCATATATATATATGGGTTGCCGGTGAACGCTTCTCCAACGCGAGCAGTCGGTATTTCTCAATCGAGAAACTCGCTAGGAGACGCTGCCTGCGCCAACGTTGTCTCTCGCGGGTGAGAGCGCGTTCTCCTTCTTTGCGAGCTGGTACAGCGTTCCTCTAAGAAAGAGCGTTTCCATAGCCAACGCGCGCCTTTCGCTCTCTGTCTCTCTCTCTCTCTCTCTCTCTCTCTCACAAGACAGCAGAGGCACGCGCCGGGAGAGAGAGAGGCACGCGCCGGGAGGCACGCGCCGAGGCGAACGCCGAGGGCGAGCGCGTGCCTCCCCGCACGCGGGTTACGCCTGACGCCTGACGACTGACGCCTGACGCCTGACGCGTGACAAGGTTAGACTAAGAGGAGCTTCGCCCCTAAAAACTGATTTATTGGCATACGGCTGGCTAGAATCGACTAGAATATCTTCTAATGGAAAAATATAAACCATGAAGGAAGAAAAATGGAAGTGAAATAGCAGATATAAATAAACGATATAAATAAACGTTCAGCCCAAATAACAGATATAAATAAACGTTCAAGAGATCGCCCTCCGACTCCTCCAGACTAGATTGTTCCCGTCGCCGGCCACTATGGCCTTGTATGCGGACATTTCACCAAAGTGTTCCCAGTGCGATCAACTAGCAACTTTTTGTCATTTAATGTGGCGGTTCCCCCGCTTGCGCATTTCCACAAGAAAGCGTCATGTAATCAAAATGGAATTCGTAAACTGCATCGCAAGTCCAAACATTGCGAATCAACTGATCCGCACCCTCTGTCTCTGCTGCTGCTGCCTAAGTGATTGTGATTGATTGTGATTGTGAAGTAACTGTGTTGAAGTGACATGCCAAATGCCGATATTACAGCGTAAGCTGTTATGAGATTACAACAGGGGTCGTTTTTGCGCCGTAGTTCTCCGCCGCCGACGCCGCCGCCGCCGGTGTCCGTAACCACTATCGTGCAAACTTTAGAGAAAAAAAAATAACCAGGACCGAGGAGTATTGCAACTCGTCCTCTGCGTGGATTCGAACTCACACTCTCTGCGTGGAAATCGAGCATTCTACCACTGAGCTACGCCTGTTTTTTTTTTTTTTTTCATACATGATATTTATTACAGTGCGCTAATAAACTCGCAAATTGCATAAGACACTCTTGCAGTGACCTAGCGACAATAATCGCACTAACACTCCAAATGACATTGTCAGCCTCAAATACAAGTTCACTGACGGAATGCACATAAGTGTTCCTGGGAGCGTTCAAGATGTGTTGCACAGCACGGCTGGTAGGGATGAGCACTTCACCAAGATGGGGTACCATTCAGGCCTGACGTCAAGTTTGTCATAGATGTCCTTTAGATGCATGGTCATTTGAACGAAATGAGTTATTGATGCAGTGGCTGGTCCTCAGCTACGCCTGGGCTCGAAAAGTCGTCGCTAAAAGACCTAAACAGGTATAATGTCTGCCGAGGAATCGCATTAACAAATGTAATGTTACGTGGGAGAATAATAATACGCCACTATACGTCGCGGAAAGTGGATTGCATAACGAGTTCAAGGAATAATTTCAAAGGACACAGGGGTTCATGTTTCGTAGCGCTGCACCCATTACAGAGGCATCATTATACATCATCATTATGAAACAATCTTCTTCAACCTTACCGCCATCATTATTACGAACCGCTGCCCTTTAGCGTGTCGTATCATGCCATGCGACATGCGGGAGGCGACGTGCGCAGCCGCGCCAGCAACCTGACTTGGCTGTTCCATATACCTGACGGCGTCTACTCGCAAGGTGCGGACCGCTGCTCAAGGAGCGAATCGCAGAGCTAAGCGCGCGGCTGCAGCAAGGCGACGTCGGGCACAGCAGACAGCTGTGCAGAGAGAAGCCCAAACCGCAGCTCACCGTCGGCTCCGGGCCGAGAGTTCGGTTCGTTCTCGGGAAAACGACACCAAGAGACTAAGATGTGCAGTTATAGAGATTTGCACGTTGCAGTGCCGTAGTAATTATGGCGTAGTGGGTACTTCCCTACTTGGCCAAATGGTAAGAGTTATGGCACTGCGGATACCCACCACCTCTAGTTGCACTAGCTTCCCCAAGCGTTTAAAGTGGCCTCTAAGAAAATCGGTCCTTCAGCTTACTCTGCCACTGTCCTGCGGTTTCGCGCAGGCCTGGCACATTTTTCAAAATCTTTTCAAAGACTTTAAGCAAGAAATTTGTGATGTACTGAAAAGTGACTGGCAACAACAGTTTGCCGAGTTGCGCACCTCCCTTGAAAGAGAACTTAGGAAATAACATCGTGACCTTAAGCAAAGCCTTCATTTCCTTAACAAGCAATACGAGGAAACGGTCAGGAAGTGCACTCAACTTGAGAAAGAAAATAGCGAGCTTAAGGCTCAGGATGTAGCACTTCTGGCTGAACAGGAGAAACTTAAAAAGCTTGCTGTTGAAAATGACAAGAGAACTACCGCCCTGGAGCACAATTCACGTAACAGGAATATTGAAATGAAAAGCGTTCCCAACACCCTCGATGAAAAGCTAATAGAGATCCTTGGAAAACTTGGTGAAGCTGTATATGAACCAATTGAGAAAATCGATGTTGATGTCTGCCATCGTATTCCCGCCAAAGATAAGCCATATCCGCACATTTTTGTACAGTTTCACAACCGGTCTAAATGTCATGCTGTTCTGGAAATGCGCGTAAAATGCGTTTAACTGCTACCGACTTCCGCCTCTGGTGAAATTCCAAGACAGTCATAATACACAGGAAGAAGAATAATGCGCCCGAAACAAAACAACAACAAAAAAACTCAGAATGCGTTACGCATCAGCACTCAATAAATTAGTTAGTACGTTTCGAAATTTGATGGGGTCATGTTGAGTTACAACAA